>JACBWW010000307.1:0-49507 GCA_020086605.1 Lanius collurio | reverse complement strand
AAGAAGGGGAAAAAAAAGAAGGGGAAAAAAAAGAAGGGGAAAAAAAAAGAAGGGGGAAAAAAAGAAGGGGAAAAAAAAAGAAGACTCTCTGAACTTCTCTGCCAGTTCCAAACCCTTGCAGTGGAGCAGGCTGTGCCAGCCCCACTCCCAAGCAGCTCCTGCAGCCCTGACTGCAGCACACACAGCACTTGCCAGGAGCAAAGGTGAGCGTGGGCAGAGGTGAACCCGGCTCCCTCTTGCCAGTGACAATTGCTTTAACTGCAAAAATGTTTACAATAAACACTTAGCCCCCAGAAGTCGCTTTTTTTAGCAGATTTTAAAGCCAGCCCCAGTTCCCAAGAAGTCATGGGTGTATAAGCTTTTCAGAAGGCATCATACAGTCAAACCTTTCCTCCTCAGCACTAATGAAAACAAAAACCTCCCCCTCTGCAGATTAAATTCTTAAACTTTACCACACTTTTGTGGACATTTTGGTCTTTTGAAAACAAAGTTTAAACAACATGGAGAGAAAACCAGTGCAATTAAAATAAAATTAAAAACATAAACAGAACTGCAAAGGAGAGGCTTCAAAAGACTTAGAAAGCACTAAAAATTATTTGCCTCTTGCTTCACAAACCATTCACTGAATCCCAGTTGTAGACAAAACATTCACAGAATCCCAAATGTAGTTCACATGCATTTTAATACTTGTTTAGTGTGATTTTTTTTATAATCAGTTTCGAGTTTATTTGTATTGGGTTTGTTTCTCATAAAGCATCTGTTCTTGTGTTTCTTTTTACATGACTGGCACTCTCCTGGTGTAAATGACTGGACTGACATTTATTGGATTGGGCTTCACATGGAGCACCTGTGAGCAATATGTGCTGTGTGTGACTTTCTTATGCAGCCCTAGTAATTTTAATTGTTTTTGGCATGTTTTTCCTGCCATATACTGTAACTTGACCTTTGCAAATATTCATTTCATTTTGATGCTTGTGAAATGAAGTAGAATAATATTCCAGAAGAACAAAGTCTTCTGTTCAGCCACTGAAAGAGATACAGAAAACGTAGTGGCAGCACAATTTTTATTTTTCAACCAGAGGTTCCTAGAATCCTTGGGAAAGAACGTGGTCTACCTATAGAATATTCTAAATATCTGTAGAGCATGAATGACATGGGGGGAGAAAGTGGTCCAAAAGAAAAATGTAGGAATATAAAAAATCCTGAAAAAGAAATCCCTTTCTCAGTTATTAGGAACCAGAAGGTCTGATCATATTTTTTTCCTACCTAAACTTACAGCACTGTTGCAGATACTGCTAAAGAACCTTTTGTACTTCTATTTTCTAGCAATTTGTTTTTAAAGAGCACAGTAATTTTTGCAAAGCCTCTTGAATTTGGCTAGTTAGTTATTACTTTTTGTGAGGTAACTGAGTTTTTCTCAGGACACAAAATGGGCTGGGAATGGACAAGGGATTTGGAGTTGAGGGTTCTTGAGTTCTGTTCTAATGGAAAACAATTAGGCAACACTGCCTTATAACTGGGGACAGGTATGCATCAGCACTGCTCCAGAATTGATGGAGACGGTTTCTTTAAGGAATTTCATGCACCACACCAGGTTTATTAACCCTATTAACACACCTTTCAGATTGTTCACCACAGTAGGTAGCTCTAACAATGAGAATAGAGAAATACTTGAAAATCAGAGAGTAGGGTATTGTCAGTCAAAAACATTCCAGTTCCCAGTTTTGCTGATTTTACTTACCTACGACTTCAAATTATCTAAGATGGACAGATTTTCACTTGCATGAAAATAACAATAACCTGAGGATATTGCAGTATTTCTAATTCTTGTATTTTATAAACAGCAATCCAGTTCTGGACTCCCTTTTAATTAGGAGAAGAGTAATGGAAGACACTAATTAAAAGCTGTGAGCATCTCAACTAGCAGTTTAACCCATGCTGGATTGTTTATCCAACTCTGGGGCTGGTTGGCACAGCTCGAAGGGGTGCAGATCCCGTGGCTGCAGCGACAACCTGAGGGCACAGCTCCTGAGGGCACAGCTCCCGAGGGCACAGCTCCCGAGGGCACAGCTCCTGCGGGCACAGCTCCTGAGGGCACAGCCCCTGAGGGCACAGCTCCTGAGGGCACAGCTCCTGAGGGCACAGCTCCTGCTGACACAGCTCCTGAGGGCACAGCTCCTGAGGGCACAGCTCCTGAGGGCACAGCTCCTGAGGGCACAGCTCCTGAGGACACAGCCCCTGAGGGCGATCCNCACAGCCCCTGAGGGCACAGCTCCTGAGGGCACAGCTCCTGAGGGCACAGCCCCTGAGGGCACAGCCCCTGAGGGCACAGCTCCTGATGGCACAGCCCCTGAGGGCACAGCCCCTGAGGGCACAGCTCCTGAGAGCACAGCCCCTGAGGGCACAGCCCCTGATGGCACAGCCCCTGATGGCACAGCTCCTGCTGGCACAGCTCCTGAGGGCACAGCTCCTGATGATGGCACAGCTCCTGAGGACACAGCTCCTGATGATGGCACAGCTCCTGAGGGCACAGCTCCTGAGGACACAGCTCCTGAGGGCACAGCTCCTGAGGGCACAGCTCCTGCTGACCCAGCTCCTGAGGGCACAGCCCCTGAGGGCACAGCCCCTGAGGACACAGCCCCTGAGGACACAGCTCCTGAGGACACAGCTCCTGAGGGCACAGCTCCTGAGGGCACAGCTCCTGAGGGCACAGCCCCTGAGGGCACAGCTCCTGAGGGCACAGCTCCTGAGGGCACAGCCCCTGAGGACACAGCCCCTGAGGGCACAGCTCCTGAGGGCACAGCCCCTGAGGGCACAGCCCCTGAGGACACAGCTCCTGCTGACACAGCTCCTGAGGGCACAGCTCCTGCGGACACAGCTCCTGAGGGCACAGCTCCTGAGGGCACAGCTCCTGAGGGCACAGCCCCTGAGGGCACAGCTCCTGCTGACACAGCTCCTGAGGACACAGCTCCTGAGGACACAGCTCCTGAGGGCACAGCTCCTGAGGGCACAGCTCCTGAGGACACAGCTCCTGATGAGCCCTGGCAGGGCTCCCTCTGCCCCCAGCCTCAGAGGCACCAGCCACAGGCTGAGGTTTCACCACTCACACTTCCCAAAGGGAGACAACGTAAAGGAGAACGGGCTCGGGCTGCAGAGTGCTTGTGGCCCATGGAAAAGCCACGAGGAATCGAGTGGGGCTGTTCCTTGGGCTGTTTTACAGCCACAAAAAGGCTGCTCTGTAAGGCCAGGGATCTAAAGGTGCCTTGCTGCAAATGGGGAGCTGGCCCATGAGCTCAGGAGCACCCAAAGGCAGGGACCTGTCAGTGCTCACTTAGCAAGGGTTCTGGGTCAGGATGCAGCGTGTGCCAGCCGAGTACCCACAATAGCCAAGGGCCCAGCAGCACAAAATAATCCCACAGCTGGTGCAAACCCACAGACCAGAGGGCAGCACAAGGCAGCTGAGTCACGCTGGCTGATAAGCTCATGGAGTATGGCCCAAACAAATCTCTTGTAGTTGGCCGTAATTATTACATTTATATGTTTGACCTCATTTTAAATTCATAAAATAAATTGAAAAATACTAACATCAGCTTTAAATCAGTAACAGTATTAGGACCAGGATTATGACCTTTTCTTCCTATACAGCTACATTCTGTAAAATGAGATCTATTGGTTTCATTTTCCCAGCACAGCATCCAGAAAAGCCTTCAAGTAGAATTATTACTTCTATTAAAACATGTACCATCTTCTAACTGTTCCCATTTTCTCAGTTTAATATGAAACAATTGAGAATTATATCAATACATTAGAAAAGAATTATCTTTATCAGCATCCTCAGAAGTGGTGATTAATGCAACAATCTCTTTCCTCTAACTGAAGATGCCACAGGAGGTACTAGTCCTTCTTGAGCAATTATGTAATTTAAGCTTTGTAGAGCACACATTTTTGCAGAGTGGTCAATAATTCCTGGTTAAGTAAAAGCATTCCTTTCAATTAATACAAGTTTCTAAGTAAACTTACACATACAACAAAAACCACAACAGACTTGGATTTTGAAGGCACCTGCTTACAACAGTATATGATGAAAATCTAATTTACCACACTAAGACACTCTATTAAACCTGCACTGGTGAATGCTGTGGGACCAATTCCCCCCCTCTGCCAAACCAGATGCAGGATATCATCTATACACAGGCACCCACAGAGATGCTGCTCCTGCACCACAGCAAGAGCTCCATCACTTTGAAAAGATGAGGAATTCAGGGCCAGAATAATGTGAACAACAAAGCAGGTCTCCAGAGATGCTGCCTGCAGCCTATTAAGTAGCCCACCTAGAAGTTTCTCACCTGAAGGGCACAGTGTGAGAGCCCATTGATGCAGGATTGCCCTCACTCCTTGCATCCCAAAAGTCCTGTTCACATAATGCTGGGCTCCTAAGGGCACGTTATTCCACAAGACAGCTTTCACAGCCTGAAAGGAAACCTTGCAGCCTTCTAACAACACCCAAAGAAGTTCAGAGCCTGCTGACATCCACCCACATCAAGAGAAAAAAGTTTCATTTTCAGTTTCAAAAACTGAGCCAAAAATTGAGAAAATTCTTTAGTTTGTGCACTGAGCCTCTGTGAATTATGTGAATTACAGTAGTGATGTACATAGAGATGTGTACAGAAAGAATGAGTACACTCATCTGTGTGGGAATGGCAGTGTTAAAAAGAAAATAAATAACCCTGCCCAGCTGAACTTTCTTTGTATTTAGCAAGGGACGTTTTCCTCTGGTACTGGATGGAAAGGCTGGATGGAAAGTCAGCGTTATTAGATTTTATGCTTTTCTAGAGACACTGTCACAGGAGCCCAATAACTTTGTTTCTCTTCTACTCTCTTCAGGGGAATAAATGGATATTTAAAGTTTGGTTGAATTAGTGTGCTGGGGGACTTGGTTATTTGGTATAAATGTGATCCACTTCCACCCTCCCCCCTGCTCTCCTGACTCTTTTCTATTCTGTAGGTTTTCCAATTAGGAACCCCAGTGACTGAAATCAAGAGCCAAATTACCAGCCTGAGGCTAAACTACAGCAGCAGCAAAATTCCAATTTTAAAAATCTGATTGAAGAATGTTGGGCTTTATCTATATGCCAATGTATGTGCAACACAAAGGTTTTCTTCTTTCCTCCCTTGGCCCTGTGAGCAGAGAACCCACTAAAAACACCAAAATGAGATCATATAGATTGATAGGAAAACATACAGAAGAAGAAACTACGAGTCTGTGTAACTGCAGCAGTACCTTTGAGTCACATTTTCTGTGATGAGCCAAAAAAGGTCCCAGTTCCAGAGTCCCTTTTGGTGTGCAAGCAGTGGCAATTTGTCTGTGCTACTGGGAGTGCACACCATGTGTGTGTGCAAGGACTGAGGGGATGCTGCACCTGAGTCCTTCACATGGTGCTCCTTTCCCATTAGAGGCCTCTACCTGGGTTTTTCAGCAGCCTCCTGTAGTTAAAGAGTCCCTGGCTTCCCATTTCCCCTTCTGCAACCCCGGGGGGGGTGTGCCCTTAATTTGATCTGTCTCTGGGTGAAGCTGCTGTGCCTCACTTTGTCACACCCTGTTGTTGGGGGAAGTCTACTGCCTGGGACTGGAAACTCATTCAGAAATTCAAAAAAACCCTTTGAAACAGGCACATTATTGTGCAAAGAAACACAGGATCTGGGAATAAACACATGCAATGTCCTTCTGAGTGGCCTGGCCCTGGTCCCTCCTGCCCAAATTGAGGGAAGAGCACCTCTGTCACACCCTGCAGGAGCTGCTGCCTCAGCACCCTGGCCCTGCTGGGCACTCCAGCCCCCCAAGTGCTGCAGCTGATGCTCCACTGCATCCCTGGGGCATGGTAGGGACCAGGAGACACCCACCCCGTGCCCTGCAGCAGCACATCCACCTTGGCCAGGCAGCTTCGTGCCGTGGGGCTCTTCAAACCCAGTCTGCAGCTCCACCCAGACATCAGTGGCTGCCATTTCTTGGGGCCAACTCACCGAGATTGCCTGGAGACAGGCAAGCTCTGAGACTTGTGCTGAAGAAGGAAAGCTTCTTGAAGAGCTACTTTGTTGTGTGATCTGAGGAGGATCAAATATTCAGCAAATATTCAGCTCTTATTCTCTAAACTGGCTTCTGTACTTCACATTAGAGTAAGTGGTGAGTATTGCATCTCTTTTCACCAAGCATGACATCAAACACTCATCTCACCCACAGTTTATCCCAAGGACACTGCTATCACCCTCAGAGTCACTTCTTTTTTTTCATTATTCACGAGTTGTGAGCTGCCCTTTGCTAACCCCACTCCTGTATTTACCTCTGTGCTGGCAGCCAAGGGAGCAGATCCACCTGGGACAGGACACGGTGCCAGCAGTGCAGGGAGGCACCTCCTCTGTGCCACACACAGAGCTCTGAGCACAGAAATGCCTCCTTTCCTGCTCTTCTGCCAACGTGCCTATCAGCTTTTTACAACTATGGATGGATTTACTGACAGGCTAAGAACCATTCTTCTTACACTGTTTACTGCAGCAGACAGTGCCTCCAGCTGCTCCCCTTCCTGGGTGTTGCTGAATCCTGTCCTGATTACGGGGCTGGTTTCATAAAACTTTAGAACTTTATTTTAGTCCTTATCACCAGGCTGAATAGTGCATGAGGCTTATGTGCCAGGAGGAAATATTTCTTGTTAGGGATGTGTGAGCTCATTTAGACTAAAGCTGGAAGCCTCTGTGAGTCTGTGAATTTGAAGATTTGATTTCTAAGTAAATATCCTTGGTTTGAGCTCCATTTGGGAGAAAATGCTGGGAAAGAATCAGAGAAAGGGTAAATAACACAAGGAAAACAGGTTTTAAAACCAAGTTAGATAGAAAAGACTTGAGGAAATAACACTACACAGCTCCTTTCACACCATACAAGACTTTCTGAAAATTTTTACAGGGAACTCAACTTGCTGAGCACCATTGTGGTCTTTAAAATAGGTAATGCAGAGTCAAAAGCAGGGTTTGGGATTGGTTGTTTTGTTGTTTTTTTCCTCCAAACTGAAACACTTTGAAAAGACAGAAAGTTCCAGAAAGTGGTAGAATTGGGGGAATGTCCTTAAACATTAGTGACCAAAGTCTGAGAGAATGGCCCTTTGCCCAATTGTCTTTTCAGATCTTGCTATCAGAGTGCTATTTATCAGAAGCTTTAACTGACCTTGAGACTTAAATACCTTTCTCACAAACAATTTGGACACTTAGACCATTTATGCAAGCCAACCCAAACCAGTGCTTACCCAATAACTTTGCAATTAGATGTAATCCTAGCCTAAAAAAATTCTGCATATGGCAAGTCTGCTATGAATGATATTTGCATTTGAGGAGGCCACAGCCACTTAGCTGGATGCACACTGTGGCACCTATATAATTGATATTCAGCTCATCAGTCAAGGAGTGGTCAGGGACAGGAACACGACCTGGTGAAGAACTTTGAAAAGGGAACGACTCCTCTGCAGTCTTGAGTCCAACCAAGTATTTCTGACACAGAAATGGTGACTTTACTCCCAGTATCAGCCTTACAAGGCCTTCTCCCATGGCTCCTGCATGGGGAGGTTTGCTGAGGCCCCCTTTCCATGGCCATTGCCAATACACACTCCAGTGCTTCAGCACAGGCCCCTCACACCCCTGGGGCAGAGGCTGCAACTTCACATTTCCCTGCAGAGGAGAGGGACAGTGGCAGCCTGGACAGGGACCCCAAGAGATCATAATGACAACCAAAGATGAGCTACACAAGGAGCAACTGTGGAAGCCACATTACTATTCACAAGAGCCTTTTGCCTGCATTAATTTAGACATGTACAGAATCAGAAGGCTCCAGCACGACAAGGGCAGAATCAATGGAAACTACTTTTTCATTTAAAATTAAACTATTGTTGCTTTAAAAGGCTGATCTATTTTTAATCTTGTCCACTCAGTTCTATTAACAGACAACAGCACACAGAGCAGTTCCATATGGCTCAAAATGTTCAATATCAGATGGCAGATTGCAGATTCATGGATGGGGTTATTGGGGAGGGCAGGGGGTTATTTCTCTTAGTCATAATGTAAATGTAGAGAAGACAATCCAGGAGCATTTGGGGAGGGAAAGAAAAGGAGAAAAAACAAGAAGGAGTAATTGGGGTCACATCCACTGAGCACAGAGGCATTTCCAGAACAGCATCCAAGTGAGTCACAGGCAGCATGAGTGAAGAGAGGGGGGCAAGTGATAAAGTAGAACTCATGTGGCCTTTTTAAGCTTTTCTGGCGGAACAAGAAAAGTAATTACACACTGTCTCAGCAAACATCCGTGGCACCACCTGGTGTATTCTCAGAGAAATCCCAAGAAGGGATTTTTCATCTTAACCTTGATAAGTGCTGTGCTGGTACCAACTCTTTGCATTATAGGGGATTTTGAGGAGGACTCAGCCTGGGAGCACTGAGTGATACCCAGCCCTCTGAGATATGCAAGTGCTGGGAGCCAGCTGGGGAGGGCCTGGGTAACGAGGGCTCCAAACGAGAGTGAGAGGAAAAAGGCTGCTAAAGCTGCTTCTGACACCATGAAGTCACAAACATAAAACCTGCTGGAGCCTGGAGAAAAGGGGAGATGACGAATGTCTCTGGTGCCTCAGCCTGTGCCATCGTTCCTAAGGCAACGCTGGGCCTTGGGGCTGGCTCTTCCAGCAGCTTCCTCCTTGCTTTGCTCACCACCTTCCCCAAAACTGCCATGCCATTTCCCTCAAGGCTTCAACAGCCTCCTAATCAGGGTCCAAAATGCATTAATTGCTTTAACAAGTAATTACAGTTCCCGAATTCCTGCACTACCAAAAGTAACTAACCCCTACATAAATTCCCTGAGCTCTTTGTGCTGGGTCTCAGCCCATGAAAAAAAAGCTTTTGCCATCATAATGACCCTGACTGGGGCAGCATCAGCCTAAAGACACTGCTGCTTGCTCACACCATCAAACAGGTCAGCAGCTGGTCTGTCAAGGCTGATGTCTGTGCAATTCCCTTGCAGTGGTGCTTCTTTGGGCTGAACGGGTGTGAGGGCACCAAGAGAGAATCAGCACACAGTCCATTCCTTATCTCAGAGATATCCTGACTTAAGCCTCAAGGAACTGACTGGCTTCTGTGTTTGAGACATGCACATGTGCACATGCAGACATGAATACATGTGTATGTATATAAAAGTATTTCTTTAAATCAGCGTATTTGTGAACAGATGAATTTGTGAATCAGGTCACTTGGATGTTTGCCAGCTTGGATAGTTTTGGCAGGATTCTTAGGCTTGAAAACAAACAGTAGTGCCTTATTAGAACTCCAGCAGAGACTGTATTGCAAACACTTGAATGAGTTTTTGCACAGGCCTAAGATTGAAATATCGTGTTGTATAACAAAATGCCAAATTACCAAGGAGGTATTTGAAATGAACTTACCAATTTCTGAAGTACAGCATCCATTTTTCATCCTCAAATTTTATTTCAGGCCCCATGCTAAAAAAAAAAAAAAAAAAAAAATACTTCAAGTTAGACATTGGGAAGAGATGTTACAGAAAGAATAAAAAGAGAATTTTCCTGATGGATTCCTTAATCACGTACAAGTCACTGGTGAACAATAAAATACACTGAAGATTGCTCTAAAAATTAGGTCTTGACCTGAGTTGTTGAAAAATAGTTCAAAGCAAATTGAAAACATAAATGGATTTGTGTGGGGGGGTTTCCAACAATATTTCAGAATAATGAAGACAAAGTCTATGTCATACCAAAGGCTAACATTAAAATTAATGTTACCACCTCTATAAAAATAGATAAATTGCTCCCCATCTACAGTGTTGTATCTAATGCATGATATAATGCCACTAGAGACTAACACACACAAAATTCCCCTCTTTTCAGCCTAAATGATATCAGGGGCATTATGACACCTTGCAACCAAATCAGAGAAACTCAGAGGTAAAATTGGCTTTCTGTGCCTTATTTTTGAGCTTGGAACCTCAAGAGTATGTAGGGAAACTGTGGGATGAGCTTACCCAAACACTGCAGTACAAGCTAAACATGATTTAAATCACTTTGATACTTTTTTTTATAGTTCTACAGATGTGCCTGGCCAAAATCTCCCCTCCCAGTAGCAAATACCTGTAATTGCTCTCCTTAGATTGCTGAGTATCTCCAGTTTGAGTGGACTGAGGCCAGAGTTTGATTCACAGAAGTTATTTGGATTATACTTTATTTGAAACTAAAACCTAAACAGAATTATCCACGGTCTCTGTGCTTTTAACTTGTCAGAAAACAGAATCAGTATTTGTGCTTTATGAACATTGCTGCTATCTCAACCAATCAGTTGGATGAATTGATGGAGGATTTTTTGGGTGGGCTCTTTCTTCTTCAAAAGCAGTTACTTCTAAATGAAACTAGCACTTGTGAAAGGTGATAGGTTCATAGTTATGGGGTCAAAAGAGGATTCAGATTTAGCTCTATGCTCTAGGCAGAGACAAGGCAGCAGCACTGCCCTCCCCACAGGCTGTGCTCCAAATTACATCTCTGTGTGTTAATTGGCTGTATTTTTACACTCACATTAATGTTCACAGTCGATGAAGAGTCAAAACACATTTTTAATGAGAATTATTACAATAAATGGTATCCTGGCCATGGTTTGCAAAGGTTGAGTGCTACTGTAATACTTCACTTTACATGGCAACATCATTTATGGTCCCTAGGCATGTGCCAGACACGGGCTGGCATCCAGTCCTCCATCCACCCATCACTTACAGGTTCCTCAGCCCCCAGCATCTCTTTATTTCAGTCATGAAAACCCTCAGCTACAGAGCAATGGCTCATCCTTAGACTGACATTGCTGCATCAAGCAATTTATATAAACCAATGCTGTAATGACATTTCTCAGACTTGTATTTTATGGGCATTTCTTTTTTGGAATTTGTGAGGGATAGAGAGGACTAAGCTGGGTGGTTAAATTATTAAACTGTCCTCTGAATACTCATCTTTCCAAAATGCCTTAAACAACATTTTAATCAATACAAAAGTGAGCTGGTTTCAACTGCAAGAAAACTCCCAGGGGCACTGGCTATCCTCATGCAGAGTTTATTTTCAAAGCTGAATCTGCTGGTTGCTGACAGGACAGTACTCCAGAAAACATGCAACCCACCTTTATTTCTCATTCTGCTGCATTTCCCTTTTTGGTACATTATCTACTTTAATAGTAAGAGACACAAAATAAGGCACCTTGGACACGTGTCCCAGACACCACATGGTGCAGCCTAAGGGACCCAGATTAGGACCCAGATGTGGCACCCTAAGGGTGTCCCAGACACCACATTGTGCAGCCTAAGGGACCCACATGTGGCACCCTAAGGGTGTCCCAGACACCACATTGTGCAGCCTAAGGGACCCACATGTGGCACAGTTGGCATTGGAAGCCCAGCTCCTGCCCTGGCTCAGCCAGGGGCTGGCTCAGCACACTGCTCTGTGCAGGGCATTTGGCTTTTTGCTGTCCCTTTCAAAGGCCAGCACCAGCCTTCCCTCAAAAACAGATTCAGGAGACCAAAACACCCAAAGAAGACCACACCACCCACACATGGCCAGTGGCTGTCACACCCATTCAGCCCAAAGAAGCCCCACTGCAAGGGAATTGCACAGACATCAGCCTTTACAGACCAGCTGCTGACCTGTTTGATGGTGTGAGCAAGCAGCAGTGTCTTTAGGCTGATGCTGCCTCAGTCAGGGTCATTATGATGGCAAAAGTTTTTTTTTTTGGACTGAATGGGTGTGATGGCACCAAGAGAGTCAGAATCAGCACATAGTCCATTCCTTATCTCAGAGATATCCTGACTTAAGCCTCAAGAAACTGACTGGTTTCTGTGTTTGGGACATGCAGACATAAATACATGTGTAGATATATAAAAGTATTTCTTTAAATAAGTGTATTTGTGAACAGATGAATTTGTGACTCACACCTCACAGGGAAGTCACCTGGGTTTAGGCAAGGCCACTCTCACTCTTTACCTCTTATTCCTCTTTCCCACTCGTTTTGTTTCATCTGCATCTTCCCTGATTTACCTCGACAAATAGAAGTTGAATTGGGTTCCTCCAGTGCTACTGATGAACTGATTACTCCAGTAAAAAATTTCTGCCTGTCTCATACCCAAATGAAAAGCAAGATCATTCTCTCTTTTGAAAAAAATCAAAACTGGAATAGGAAAGAAGGACTGGGTTCATAATAAAGCTTTTCAAATAGGAGCTGCCTTTAAATCCTATTGAACTGTAATTCTAAATGCCAGGGCCTTGTTGCATGAAGCAGTCTGCACCCAAAGCACAGGCAGACAAGCAGAAAACAGGTCTGGTGTGGGTCCTTCCCTGCTGCCCCCTTGTTCTCTCACACATTTCTCCATTACTGGACATATTTCCTTCCTCTCCCCATGATTTTTTCTGGTTTATTCTTGTACCATCCTCTCCTCTTTTCATCTCTTGTCCAATGCCAAGCTGTTCCTGCCCCACTAGAGGCTCTGGCCCTTGTGTCTGTGAATCTTTTCCCTCTTCTAGTACAAAGAGCTGTAAATTTTCACAGGCACAACATAACCAGACTGTTTGCTCCCCCTGTTTCTCTCTGCTTTTACTGAACTGGAGGCAGCAGAAAACAAACCAGAGGGCTTCATCCTTTGCATCTTTTGGCCAGCCAGTCCCACAAGATCCCACAAGGAGAGTTCCAAACCCCAGTTACAGACACCCTGCTCTAATCACTGAGGACAGAGGTGCTGCTGTAATGCAGGCTGGTCATGGAGTGGCACCCTTTTTTTTTGTCTGGTACATTCTATTGAACTGAGCCATTTTCTCCTGTATTTCAGGCAACACGTCGAACACAACTTTTTGGGATTAATGCTTTTAAAAATGTGGATGTCTTGGGCCTTTACTCAGGCTTCCCAAAGCTCACAATGATGCCATGAAGATGTTTTGTCTTTTCTTTTACACCCCTGTTATACCTTTTTACAACTTCTGTATTCTTAGTGCTTTGTGCCTTCATTCTTGGCCTTGTTTGTCCAGCTGGAAGGCTGAACATTTTAGAAGCTTTGTAGGAAGGGGTCAGAGTGCCCCAAACCCCAAGGTCCTGTCCAGAACACATTCTGTAAACTGAGATAAAACCATCCAGGGGAAGGTTCCTTGGGGAGGGGGCTCACTCGAGCCTCTCATTGGGGAATTTTTGATAGATTGGTAATTAGTAACACCTATAATGTGATACCAGATCTTCTGGGGGTGTGCATTGTGGTGAACATGGAGGTGCATTTGGCCTGGATGTGGTCAAATAAATACCAAGGTAAAATCCCTTTTTCCCTTCTAACTGGGTCTGACTCTTGATTTTAAGACCAGGAAAAGGCATCAACAACACTAAATTGAAAACCACAGTGATTGCTGTGAGCATTATTTCATTGTAGCCAAGGGTCAAATCTGCCCTCTCTTAATAATTAACCCATTCCTGCAATCCTCAAAGTGATGATCCAGAGGCAGCCAAGTGAGCATCAGATGGACAGAGGTATTTGTACCACTGCAGGGACAGAAAGAAATCCTTCTTTGAAATACTAACTTGACATGGCTCACACAGTAAAACAGATTCATACTGACTCAGCCCAGAGTTAATAGATTTATTCCAACAGTAACATGTGCCAGAAGAAAAGGGAAAACATCAACCAAGTGATTTTAAAAATAAATAAAGCTTTGATTTTTAATAGTGCTAAAAGGCTTTAAATTCACACTTTGCTGCCCTCTCCACCCTCAGTACTGCTGAGTTCATAGAAACCTCATAAAAACTTTAGGCATAGAATAAATATTTAAAAAAAAACTCTACAGGGAATAATGTTTGTTCTGTCAGCACTTCACGGATTGTTTTGTGGCATCTACAAATAATGAATGATTAGAGCACAAACAAGAAAAATAATTGACTTTAAGGCATAAACAGCTGCACTTAATTCTGGAGGAGTGCCCAGAATTTCTGCTTTGAAATCCCTCTGCTTTTTCCACGATAAATATGTTACAGAATCATGAAACAAAGTCTGCAAACAAATTATTCCTACTTATCTCCTATGTGTCTCTCTCTTCTGCCTGTTTATTCTGCCCTGTTAGTTTGGCATCGTTGCCTAGGTGCACTACTGTATCACTCAGCTTTATGAAGTAATTACAGCTGCAAACAAGTTTTTTAAACCTGATTTACATCCTTCCAAAAAACCCATAAATTCATAACAGCCCAAGCACTCTGATTTAGCTCTATGGCCACAGAAGGCATTTTCTACCACACTGGATTTGGATTTAGAAAGTCTCTAATCTGATAACCCAGATAGACCAAGTTATATATCCTGTGGCCATAATCCAAGTGGCCCCCAGATTCTTTGCCTCATTTGTTTAGGTCTTTGAAGCTTTCATTCAGGCTGTTGTGTTGGAAGAATAACTGGTTCTGTCTGTTTTTCTTAGGCTTTTTTAAAAGCTGAAAAAGGAGAAAAACTCAGTATTTACTATATTGCTACAGTCTGTACTGTAAACTTTTACTAAAATTAAATTAGATAATACAAGGAAAGGTCGAAATTGAGTCAATAAAAATCATTAGATTTACAGTGATCCTGAACTGAATGACCATCTAGCTGATTCCCCAAATTAATACAGCCAGGCACCAAACAAAGTGATTGTACAGCTCTGGCAGTCCTTACAAACGCTCTCCTGTAGAATTTAGGGAGGCACTGCCCATTTAAAACCTGTCCCAATAACATCCCTCTGCTTACAGCAACCAGTCCAACCAGCTGAATCTTTCTGAATTTAAAAAGAGCCCATTTGGAAGGATGCAGAATGCCCTGGTGTCCCCACAGCAGGCAGCTGGTTTGCAGTTACCTGGCAAACTGAATTTTGATACAGTATCTGTCATAATTGTGTTTATTTTAACGACACTTTCTCTGCCCTCACAATGACCACATTATTTCTTTGAGGTTCAGGTATGAGGAAAAAGAAAAATTATCATGGCAAGTTCAAAGCAATGAGAGGAAAATGCACACTGGGCTCACCCACCACACCCCAAATCCCTCTCACAGAGAAGGGCTCTGCCATCACAAAAATGCTTGGACAAACACAGGAAAGTGAATTCATGCATCTCTCTAAGAGCTTTAATTTATCTGTCACCCTAACAAAGTAGTATCTTTTCTAATTGTCCCATTTCACAATAACCAATCCAAGCATTGTTTAGACAAAATCCACCAAATCTCTTCATTAACAGCACACTTTGACTTCATGATTAGAGCATTTCTGTGACCAGAGCAAAGGTCAGTGTGGTGACCCCAGGATAGAAATCAGTGCACTTACAGGAGCAGTGATGACAAAACCAACAGCCTGTAGCACATGCCTTCAAAAAACCTTGTCAAACATCTTGCAAACAGGAGAATGGCAAAATGAAATGGATAAAACTGGGTAAAACATCTGCCTGGTTTCAAAGCCCAACATCATCAGTGCATTTTGGCTATCCCTTGAAGGTCTTGGGTTTAATTCTAAGTGTCCCCATGTCTTGGGCCATCTGAACAACAGTGAGGATTTAACTGCATTCCTCACATGCTTAAAATGATTAAGATCCTTACACATCTTGCTGGATTGGGGTTTGAAGTTCCTAGAAGCTCACATGCATCCTAACCAATGAGCACACAGTGGGCATCTGAAATAGAGATCTGAAACCAGACTGAGTCAAACCCAAACATTTAACCAGTATAACCCACTGAATGCAGAGTGATTTGAAAACCAGCACATAAATTTTCAGTCTCATCCAGCCTCTAAACTGGATCTACCCAAATCTCACAGATGCAAAAGAGCACCAACCAATTATCTCTCAAAGCACTTCACAGCACTTACTGTAAAAATATTTGGAGCCACAAGTCCATTACATTGCAGATAGAGGTAGATAAAACTCTAGAAAGATCTTCCACAAGAGGGTAAATTCAAAAATTTTAGAATTGTAGAAAGTTTTATCACAACTCATTTTGGCAAATCACCAAAATTTTCATGAAGAGAAGTTCAATCGTCTGATATTTAAAGAATATTAAAATATGTTGTGGGTTATGATTACTAATACAGGATTGAAACACATGATTACAACTTCTTGTAACTGAATGCAGTTTTAGAAGTCGAATCAGACAGTATTGTTTGACTTTGTTTAGACTTTTTGATATGACTGAATGAAAGTATCATTTCAATTTATCCCCAAACAAAATTTCAGTTTTTGCACTACACTGCTTTTCTTTCACTTTCCTGTTCAGAACAAGAATTCTGCTTTTTGACCACCTTTATTATCCAAGGGCAGAACAGCCATTGGAAATAATGATAAATCCTCTGAAACCAAGGAAATATGCTATTAGAGGATGATTTTCACCTAAATATTCCAATAACTGCAGGTATTACGGCAAAAATTACTTTCTTTCCTGTTTTCTAGTGTGCTGCTACACCCCATTCCATTTTTTTTCCCCATTAGGAGCTTCCAGGCTAGGATGCTGTAGGAAGGAAGGCAATGTAAAGCACAAGGGAGCAGCTGCCAAGGCAATCTCAATCAATCAATTATAGCCCTTGTCCCTACAAACTTTGTCCAGTGCAGGTAAAACCCCCCAGCACTGCTGCTGGAGGGGAGGGCAGGGCTGGCACAGCCACATAAAACAGACTTCAGCCATCTCTGCTGGCAGCCCTGGCCCCCCCAGCTGCATGGGCACTCCTGTGTCTGGCAGTTTGGACCTGAGACAGGATCTGGAGCTCCTTCCCACCCAGCAGCTGTGGCCTCTCCACTCTTGTTCCCTACAAACACCTTCACTGGTGTCACCTCCAAGGGGTGTCACCAGCAGTGGGCACTTCCAGCTGCCACCTGGGGGCTGCCCCTCTCAGCTTCCCACAGAACTAATCAGAACTAATCCCCTTTTGCTGACACCATGGCTGCACTTCCAGCACCCCTGGGCACCGGGAGGACAAGTTTACCTTAAAGATGTATTTGCACCTAATTAATTGATTCGCCCCAAGCCAGGCCAGGAGTCACTTCAGAGACAGAGTCAGAGAAGTGGGTATTTGCTTTATTCAGCGCTGGGTGTGTGGGGGATCGCTCCTCCAAACACACACCCCGGTACCTTCTACAATACAGTACTTATGGGTTAAATCATGAATATTCATTACATTCATTGAGACAGGTGTGGTTATACAAATTATTTCCTGTAAGCCATTAATATCATTAGCATACGGGTCACGCATGCGTTGTGTGTCCTAGTGGTCGCACTGAGGAAGGCTTCTCCTCTTCCTCGGGGGTCTCTGTGGTGAAGATCAGCAGTCTTCCTCATAGTGCCCTTTTCACCTTTCTCCCTGGGGCCTGCGTGGTCCTTTGAGGAACGATTCAGTGGTTTTTGGGATGATCCTTGTCCCTCCTATCTTAACAAGATCAGGGCGAATCCTACTTCCAAGGTCTTGTAACCAACATTTGCTGTCTGAATTAACATTTGCTGTCTCCTCCTGTCCCCTCTATCTTGACAAGATGTAAATTCAGCTTCTTAAGTTTTGTCTCCTAATAGTTAACTGTGCTTACATGAGTTACCCACTGACTACCCCTTACTCAATATGCAATGACTCCCCAAAAATGACAGCCTGATTCAGAACTCAGTAACACTGCTTACTAAGCCATGACTTGGAGTTTGCTCTTGGCAAGGGAAACGTGCAGTAACTTCTGCTCTAGCCCAGGTCAGGGTGCCCAGGGAGGGACAAAAGACCCCAAGCCACAGCTCTGCCTCAGTGCAGGCCAGGGCAGTTTGCCTCTGGCCCCCTCTTAGCTGAGAAGCCCTGGGCACTGCTGGAGTCTGTGCTGCTCTCTTGGGCTGTGCTTCACAGTCAGACACTCGAACAGTCTGAACAGAAATGCATTTGGAAACAATGCCACCTGCAGCTGTAACCCCTCTGCTGAGTGTGGGCAGGGGCTTGGGGCGGGACACAACATGACAGAAAATCTTAGGAGAGAAAAATCCTGTGGTTGGAGCCAGCTGGGGAATCATGAGGCACCCCTAGCTAGGGTACTTCTGCATGGATACTTAAATTTTATTTCAGTTCTGAAGACTCTAGCAGGGAAAATAGGCTGGTTATTCACCATCAAAAAAAATTGGGTGGGAATCTACATAGCACAAATCTTTTCCACTGAGGGAGAATAAATCAGGTTAGTTTGCACTTTGTCTACCTTCCAGACAATATGTTCTACAAGAAAACTGAGGATAATTCATCTAGGATATATTATTCATATGCAATTACGATGTATTAAAATGATAGTGTTGTTAGAGTCTAAGGATCTAAAGTAGGGAGATTTAATATCTTTTTATTAGACTGACATATTTAGAAGAAAACAAACAAGATTTCAGGAGCTCCAGACCATCTCCAATGATCTGAGGAATTGTATGCCAAAAAAAATCTGTCTGATCTTCCCTAACTATATCAGTTAGGCAAATAAAAGATATTAACCTGCCTCACAAACCTTGCTTCACTTAAAATACTGAAAAATTGTGCTCAAATGGGTTTATGCTAAGATATGGAAATGGCAAAAACCGAGAGAAGAAATAAGGTTAAGAGCAGGGATATTTTTCAAACAATTTATGCTAATATTCTCCTAAATTCTAACATGAGCTTCCAGCAAAGCTGTATTATTTTCAGTGAAACAAAATTACTCATGTGGAGACTAAGCAAATTCAGCGACTTGGTTATTTCAAACAGGCTTTGTATTTTATGCCTGTAAAAGATTTCAATTGTCTGGTAAGTAAAACCAGCTGATTTAAGGGCACAGTGTCTCACCCAGCCAGCCCTGCCTACAATACTTGGGTAATTATTCAAAACTGTTATTTATTCCTGTGAAGGAAGAAAGCAGCACAGCACTTGCCTGCTCTGCCAAGTGCAAGATTCTGCTCTCCCCAGAATCATCAACATCCATCATCCCCAAGTATCTGAGTTATTGTGAAGGACAACAACTTGGATGTTAACAATATTAAATATTGGATCCCTCAGAGCACCCCTCACAATGTCTGTGCTACAAATGGAGATGATCAGACAGCAAAATATTTTTACATCAGCCTCAGAACAATGGTGAAGCTAAAGCATCAACATGCTTCTGGAAGCAAAA
Organism: Lanius collurio; assembly: GCA_020086605.1. Lineage (NCBI taxonomy): Eukaryota > Metazoa > Chordata > Aves > Passeriformes > Laniidae > Lanius > Lanius collurio. Next base: position 30,319 of record JACBWW010000307.1, on the reverse strand, counting down.
AGAACTCTACAACCTAGTCAGATTTGGCATTTATGATAAATACCATGTAAGCACCTTCAACAGGAACTGTGAAGAAGTTGCTGTATGCTACTACTGACTTCATTCTGTGCTTGATTTTAAAATATTGGGGGTAGGCTGGCTGGGGGCCAAAGTGCCACTCTGCTTGGCTCTATTTTTTGAAGACAGAATCCACAATGCACAAAGAAATGTCATACTGTTTTTTTTCTGCAGCGCCTATGCATCTGGCTTCATTTGCCTGATGCTTAAAAAAAAATCCTGTTTTTCCTTCTTTAAATAGAGAGAATGTATCAGACCAGCAGTTTGAAGTATTTACGTTAATTGAACAATTTTAAGAGCTGTACTATAAATAACATTGCCCAAATAATCTGACTCAGTTGTCAGCCACATAATAAGGATGTTCTTACTTATATTTTTTCCAGACATTTAAATTGCTGTCAATTCTGAAAGCAACACTGGTGAAAACAGGAAAAGGAAAGGATTGTGTTAGATGTACACCAACGAGAACATCTAGAAAGCAATTAATTTGGAAGATTTGCAATTAATTTAAGCAGGGTAGAACACAGGGGAATTCTGGTTCTCTTACAGTCAAATCTCAAGGTTCACCAAGCTTGTTAAGGATTCAAGTCAAGACCACCTTACTTGGCTGCTCCTGAGCTCCTCCAGAAAGCTCCAGTATTGCCAGTTCAGAAACCTTCCATTTAATGCCCACCTTTAGCATCTCCCTGACCAGCAGCACTTGTCTGTACAACCCTCATTTTCTGCAACAGGAAGGCATTGTTTGAGGACCATCCCTCAATTCAGCATTACCAAAATGCAAATTTTCAATCAGGCTTCTTAACAAGCCCCTGAAATGCTGCCAGGCCTTCTAATCCAGCAGCAAGTCTTGTCAAGACACGGTGACTTTGGACCAAAATCCCCCTTTGTGCACCGGAATGGGCTCATTTGGCTGGCAAGGACAACCCAGCACTTCTAATTGACAAGGGGGAGGCAGAGAAACCCCACAAACACACAAGTGAAAACCCTCAAGCTGATGTGGGAGCAGGCACCAAGCAGAGCCATTGAGATGGAAGAATGGCCCTGACTGAGCCCCCCCTGCCCTGGCTCTGCAGGATGCAGGAGCCTTCCAGCCTGCCCCAGGCTGGGTGTGCATGGCAGCACCACAGACTGAGAGGGCAAAGGCCACAAATCAAGCATTAATTACTGAAAACAAACTTCTTTTCTTCCTCTTTCATGAATATCTGAAAATAGCTGGAAATAAACTAAAAAAAAAGGGAAAAAAACCCAAAAGCTGGGGGCAAAGGCAGAAGGCTGCTGGAATTAGGCAGAAAAGCCCTGAGATGCATGCACAGAGCACATGGGACCCTGAAATTCTGGGTTTAGCTGCACAGATTATTTCTGACAGGCACAGAAATAGTCTGTAGTGCAAATTGGGTGGGGTGGAAGGGTTCAAAGGCCCTGTGTGGGTCGGGGGACACACCCTGCTGAACACCACTGACCCAGGCTGCAGCTCAGAAGGACCCTGCAGCTCCAGCACTACAACAGCCTCCCTTATAAAAAAGCTCCTGTTGCTAAGTGCAGGCTTGCTGGCAGCCATCTATATGCACTATTTGCCAAAAGGTGCCTTTTCCTCTTTTGACTTATTCAAACTTCTTTAAATTAACAGCTAAAAACGTCCTGCTTTTCACAGGTTTTAATTAACATTGCTTTCTCCCTGCAGGAAGAGAAATATTGAAAATAGCCTGGAAAATGGGTCCCCTTGTTGCCAGGTGAGTTTCTCCAACACACCCAGCCTTGCTAATGAAGTGAAACTCCTATCTTCACTTCAGGTGGTAGCTAATTAGTATATTTTCTTAATTAAAATGCTTTTCCTATCGAGGTATTCTTCAAAAAGGCCAAGGAGGGCATTTTGTTGCTATGACCACTTAAAATCAAAATGTCTTATTAGAGGAAGGGGACATCTGCTCTGGGTTTCCAAATCTCCCAGAAGCTTGCTGGGAACACTGAGTGCAAGTCCACAACACCATCTGAATTGATTCAAACACTGAGCTTCAAGACCAAAAGTTTTAAACTACAGAGAGCTAAAAGCTCACAGACCAGCCCACAGGAGAGGGGCCACTTGAATGAAGTATGAGGTGTGTAACTAAGCACTGCCTGTGATTCTTTGATCCTTTTGTCACATACACACCCCTTCAGGGCCATTTACTTTAATTTCTGCTTAAAGATTGATTTAAACCCTCAAAAGCTTCTGATTTTCCTTTCAAACTGATCAAACTTTCACTGATTTTAGCACCTACAGATCCCCAAATAATAACTGCTTCCAATGTGGTTTCATGGCTCTGTAATAAATGTTGTTAACATCACCACAGGACTTTAAAAATCCAGATGGTGAGTTTTGGCAGCTGGGCTGTTTGCTGGACCAGCCTGTTTGGCACCTCTGTTCTACTGATCAGAGTTCTTGGTTAGGACTTTCAGCAGAATGCATTTAAAAGTTGGGAGAGGTGGGAAGGGATTGCATTGGAGGGCCACTGAAATAAAGGCTGAAAGAAGAGGATGGATTTGCTGTATTTTTACTTCATACATCTCCTGCATCTTCAGTGACTACTTGGCTCCCTCCATTTCTCCCTGGAAAAACTGTGTACAGAGCTATCCTCAAACTTTCAGCTGAGCACAAAAAATAAAAATAGGTGAACTCCAGCATTTTGAGTCATTTGTAGGAAGAAATGTATCATCTTTCCCCCTTTTTTTTCATTTTCCTGTCAATGGTGTTCAGATAACACAGAAACTCGAGCCTTTCAAATGCTGCAAGTTGAAAGCATCTCATTCTGCTTTTACCAAGTTTGAATCCCTCTCTGATTCCTGCAGAATGGGAAGCAGGGGAATGACACTCTGCTTCCATCTGCCTCATTGTGTGTGAGAGTGCAGAAAGGAGCTGTCACACCAGCAGCTCTCCATCACAGCACTGAGCTGGGGTCACAGCTGTCTTTCACCTATTAAAGATAATTCCAGGCTTTGTCTGCAGTGTGGAGTGTTTCCTTCCCCTTTCTTTTTAGGTGTAATGTATCACCTTGTCAAAGAGCTAAATATACTGCAAGTTCTCACAAGAAACAGAGACGTGTCAGGGACTGAATCTTTTCACACTGACTTTATAATAAGTTTCCGTTTTGGGGGGGGGTTTTATAACAATTTCATGACTTGCAGAAGCAGTTAATTTTCCCCTCTTGTACAGTAGCTCAGGGTTGTGAATCAATTTGTTGTTGCACAGACATAGGTGAAATTATAGCCCTACTGAAAAATCTGACTCCACTGGGAGTTGTGACTGACATCTTGGGAGGGCAGGAGATGTGACTTCCACTGAACATTAAAATATGAGAGGATTTGTTTAAATTCCAAATGTGTGAAAAACCTTGCCATTCATTAAATGTTTGCTGACCTGACCCATGATAGGAAAGGACATTTGAAAAACCGGCATCTTCAAAATAGAAATGCCAAATTTCTAGGGAGAAATTCATGGTTAAGTCAGAGATCAAGAAGAGAATTACCTATCAGAAATACTTTGGTTTTAAAAAAAAAGAAATTTATTAATCTCAACTAAACAGAAACAAAGTTGTAATCAGGATCCTGAGCACTGGCCTATCTTTCACCCTCAGTCCTGGCAGAATGCTGGTGAATTTTTTCAAGAGGAATTGAGAGATTGTTAAGCAGAGCCCCCCAGACTCCCATGCCTGTATAGTAGGAAGTGTGGGAAATAACGAGAGGCCTGAGGGTCTGTCAGTCCTTCAGGCTCCCTGCAGCAGAGGTGGGTTCCATGACACTCCTCTGCATTCCATGACAGAGATGTAGCCCACAACCACAATGCCCAGGTCCTCCATGATGATGCACCAAACTGAAGGGTTTTTTCTTTAGATTATAGATTATAGATTTGCATTTGAAGCACAGCCAGGTGAGTCTCCTGACTCAGCAGGGAATGAGATAACTTTGGAGGATAGGAGGGGTCTATAAAACCTGGCTCTGCACAGTAAGGGGGAGGAAAAATTACCTGTTCCAAGTACGTGTTCCAGCACCAGAGCTGGTGCACTGAGAGAAGTGAACCCTCTCAGACCCATGTTCAAAAGAAAGGAAAACATGGGTAGCAGAGAGAGTTTTTAAGGTGAAGCCTCACATTCCCATTATGAGGTCACATTTCACACCTATCTCCTCCATGCCCTCCTTGCCCCTCCTCTCTTCATGATCTTCCCACAGACTCCTGCAATGCAATCCTGCCATGGCATCCCAAAGAATTTCCATTTGAACTGTGCAGTCATACATAGGGCACTCTGGGGGTACATCTGTGCTGTGCAGTCCTACATAGGGCACTCTGGGGGTACATCTGTGCTGTGCAGTCATACATAGGCCACTCTGGGGGTACATCTGTGCTGCACAGCCACAGCCCTCCCTACAAGAGGGTTTCAGAGCTGTGCTAGCAGCAGTGAGGAGCTGGCTCCTCTCTGTAGGAGCCGTGCAGCAGCTGAGTGAGAGCTGCATGAGGAGCATGTGCCTGCCTGGCACCACCTGTGGTGTCACAGCAAATGTGTCTCCTGCAGCTCTGAGCTGCCCCAGGCCCTGAGCTCTGCAGGGCTGGTGCTGTTTGAGGGCAGACACCTCCTGCTCCACGTGGGTTCTGTGATGGTGCCTGGGGCTGTGACTGCTGTCACATCTCAGTCACTCAGCCATGGAGAAGCAGGTGGGTAGAGCCCAGGACGTCCAGCCTGTGGGACCAAACTGTGCACAGAGATGCAAATCATACAGTGATCAGCTGGCTTTGTGCATTCCAGAGCCCTCTCTTGGCAGCAGGACCCTTGGGCAAGAAGCACGCCAACAGATACAGGCTCCAGCCACTACTGGGACAGGGCCCCTGGGACTAATCTTATATTAATAAATCAATTTTTCTTACTAGGAGAGGGGTCCTTATTACTGAAAGTTGCAGAAAGCTCTCAATCTAGACCCTTCCTGGAAGTTCAGGATCTGCTGGAAACAGGGAGCCTCTGGGATGGCCACCCCAGGATGCTGCAGCTTGTGCTCATACTGACAGGACCTCGAAAGGCTCCAGTGCCACAGCTGGGGCATCCCTGCTGGGCAGGAATTACCTGGGCTCTGTTTGAACACACACAGAAAGCAAGAGCAGGCCTGCTCCTGCATGTCCCTGGGTGACCACACTCCTGCAGGTCCCTGCCAGGGCTCCAAGGTGGACAGGCTGCTCAGGAGCTGCTCCCGCTGCCTGCACGGCCACCAGCCCCCTGCATTTGGCCAGCAGATCTCCTCTTGGCTCCTGCACACAACACTGCTTAAAGCATTGCTCTAATACCACTTCCCATCTGCTCAGGGGAGTCTCCAGCCAGTTCCGTGGCCCTCCATAATCCCATCTCAGTTTGGGTAAATTATGGATCTTGTTTCAAACTGTGCTGGTCAGAACATTTACAGACATCATTCAAATGTATGTGTCAGACCCAACACTTCTGTCTAAGGAGAGGTTCTTCCCAAGGGCATTAAAGGGCACTATGCAAAGCTCATTCACCAAGTGCTTCAGGACTATTTGAAGAATTCTCTATCTACAATTAGAAGTGAGAAAGTTTTAAAAACTCCAGTGGAAGTCCAGTGCTGCAGACCCCCACCCACAAGGCCTGCACACTTAAATGTAGTTGATGTCTTTCTAAATCACTTAACAGAAATAAACAAAAGTATCATGGAAAAACACACAAAACCCTGAAGTATTTCAGTAACCTATAGTTCACATTTGTATAAAAATTGCAGGCTATTCCCTGGCATTTCTCAAATGCAGATTGAAGACGACACCACACAACAAATGTGCAAAAAAAAAGAGAAAAAGCCTATCATGATCTAAATTTCCCTGTTGGAGTGTGTAATTTTAAAATTTACTACTGTAAGATTTTTCCTAGAGAAACTCCAAGGACTACACTAGAATGCTTTGACAACATCATAATCAATGTCTGTAATGAAAAACACATTATTCTGTTTTCTTCTTGAAGGAAGAGAATCATATATAAAAGTGTGTCTTTTATCTTCATATTTGAAATTAATAAAATCAGCATTTATCAGAAATCCTAAAGGCACTTCTCTCACAAAAAATCTTAAGTCACAATTTACAGATGATACATCTGTTAATTGGAAGTTCCATTTTTGACAGATGTTCAATATGTATTAATGATCTGGTGCTTTGACTAATCCAGCCAAATCAACAGCTTTAGATGGAATTCAAAGGCTATTTCAGGGATCTCCACCAACATTTATGCCACTGGATTTAAAAAAAAAGAAACCCCAAAACACAGCAGAAGCCTGTCTCCCATCCCTATAAATTTAAGTGTACAGAAAGTAAAATATGAATTGTCACACTCTTTGCATAATCAAGCTGACCAGAGCTACATTGAATAAATAAATGGACAAAATACAGCTAATGTTATTGCCCATGGGTTCAATATTTACCAGTTTATGTACCATCTGAGCTGTTTCCTGTAATCAGCCAGGCACATGGCACTTTCATTCTCAAGAGACATTATCACCATGACAACTTTATCAGAATAAATTATGAAACACAACACTTGGGGCACGCAGAATGTGGGCACAGGTTTGGAATATTATTTTGTTAGTTATTCTTTTAACAGCACTCCAAGTGCCCACTGGAGAAGAGGAAATTAAAAAAAAACCCTACAAACCATGCCTATCAAAATAACAATAAAACCGAAAAAACTCTGCAAAAAAGAAAAGGAATAAAGTCATTAGGCTGAAAAATGGGCAATCAAAGGAGCTACTGCGCTTGGCAGATGGAAAAGCAGCAGGTGCCACAGTGCGATGGGACCTCGCTCCCCATCATGCACACTCCACAATGATGCAGCCTGACAGGGAAGGGAATTAATGTGTCAGAGCAGGTACTTTCTGTCCATTAGCTGAGCCTCAATACATGCACACAGACTGCTGCCTCTGCCTGCTCCCTGAGGCTCTCAGCTCCCACAGCCATCCCCAAGGCCGGGCGGTGTCCCCTGCCCGCCGCCGTCCCGGAGCCACCCAGGAGAAGTGACCAAGGAGCCACCCCTCAGCCTGGGATTGGGGATTTCAGCCCATGAATAAATTATTTGCATGCAGATGTTTGGAATACATTAAGGTGAAGCATATTGGACAGGCTCCACTGGGGGGAAGTGCTGATGAATAGAATTTCCAAGCCCGTGTTTGCTGTGGCAAACGGCAGAGCGGCGTGCAGAGCCCGATAACACCCCCACACCCAGTCTTTATCTGGGAAAATCCCTTGTTACATCAAGGACCATTTATATACTCTAAACTCCATCACTCTGGTGGCCCACGATACATCCCTGCATTCTGGCTGGTTTGCATTCCTCATTTCCATCACAAATGACAGAAAATATCACCAGAAAAATAAAAACCACATCAACACAGAGCGTCTTGAGAGGTTTCAATTTGTTCAAGTCAGTCAGTCCCCTTCATTGGCCATCTGTCCTTTTTGCTGCTGAGTTCAAGGATGTCTAGAGTGATAAGTACAGGAATTACTTCTGGCAGCAACACAATGACACTTTGAATTCCTTGCTTCTGACACAGCTTTTCCAGAGAGGCAAAGATGTATCAAGCTTGCCCTAACTGAAGCAAACTGCAAATTTATTTCCACAAATAAACGGAATCTCTGGGAGGGCTCCATTAGAACTTTTCAGTGACTACAAGAATAAAAATTAAGTAGGTACTCTGTGGTATTTACCATGAACTTGGCACAATCAAACACCAGGTTGCAGTTGGATACCAAGGCGGAAAATTTCTGTGATCAAAATATTTCCTTTTGTAATTTACAACAGTCTGAGCACGCTCTTCTTTGAAAATGTTTTGTTTCTCAATATCATAAGCAAATAAAACATTAATGATGGCAGAACCCTGCTGATATTTCCAATTGGATAGATTACATTTTTCTTTGTAATGATCACAATTAAAACAAAGAAAACCCAAACCAGATAGACAGATAAAGCAAGTAACAAACCAACAATAGAAAAGGTAGAAAACCTGTGCAGGTTAATCAACACTTCTTTTGCTCTCAATCTGCTATTGTGGGAAGCATCAACAGCAGCTGCATGGAGTGCCAATTTTATTTTAATTCCTTGGATTTTCACAATGTAATTTATTTTAAAAATTAGCTTTTTTTTTTTCCACCCAATTTTGTTGTTGATGTTGTATCATTACACCCTAGAGCTAAGAATGATCATCTTTTAATTATTTCAGCTTCTCAAAAACTAAGGACCATTATTTTCTGAAAACATCCTTCAGAATCCTCTTAGTTTATTACACTCGTAATTAGTGAAAATAACGACATATCATTTACAGCTATCTTTAGAACTGCACCACCAGAAGACCCGTTAGGCATGCTAAGGCCTTTCAAACAATCCACCAGACACAGGCAAAAGCCACTTTTTGAAGTCCTTGCTTAAAACTGTAACATGACCCGTTTTTAGTTTAAAATTTGGTTTATCAAAATGCTACCAGCAATGGCCCATTTGTTTTGCACTGATAACACAGAATATGACTTCAGGGAACTTTTAAATGAATAAAGCCTATGCAGCAATAGCCAAAGGCTTATTTTAGAAATTTGGGGCATAGCCAGGGCAACCTTCACACCTGGCTTACTTCAGTGGCATTTGAGATCCAAGAGAAGAATAAGAATTGCCACTGAAATAGAACATACTCAGAAGGGTCGTGGCAGCTCCACAAACGAGCACACACGTAATTAGAGACTGTTTCTGCCTCAAGTAAATCTGTGCATCTAAAAGGAAGGCATGAGAAGGAGATGAGGCCAGAGAGAGAAGTAAATACCACAGAAATGGGAAAATCTCTTATCTAAAAGCTTAGGCACAAAGTTAAATCTTAATGTGCTTCTGCAGCAGTTGTTAAAGCAAAAGATCCCTGGCTGTCCAGGTCTTGGGAGCACCACCAAACAAACACTGCATCAAATTTAACCCTCAGGTGCCTCTGATTAAGCTGATAATGTATTTTCAACTGTGCAATACACTGCTGTACTAATATTGATGGAGTTAAACTAAAGAGCCCGTGTTCTCCCAGAGCCCTAAGGGATGCACCTGAAAGCCTAAACCCCATATTTCTATCCAGTCTGCTTCCAGCAGCTGCCATTTAAATGGAAATTGCTGGATAACTTTCCAATGATGACCTATAAGAAATATTTTTAGTAGCATTCAGCATGATTGATTTGAGTTGTGTAGCACTGCCTTCTCCCAGGGATTATCCATTTTGCAGCCTGCTTTGCTCCACAGGAAGATGGAACGATAGAGACCAAGAGGGAAGGATGAATACAAAATGCCTGCTAACCAGCGAGCCTAATGGCACTATTTATTCCCAAACCTTTATCAGAACTCATTTTTTAGTTACATACAACAGCGGACCAAAAAGAAATTGTAAAGATCTTCTTAACTTGTGGGCTAAGAGGTTTTTGCAATTGCTTTTTTGGCCATTAAAAAGGCAGGTAAGGAGTGCTCAGCCTGCAGCTGCTGCATGTTAGCAAACACAGCGTTGTGTCACTGCCAGCAGCCCAGAATGCATTTGCACTGGCACATTTGTACATAGCATGGCCTCTTCTCTCTATGCTCATCTACAACCTGATCACACGGCCACTTCAAAAAAAAAAAAAAAAAAAAATAAAAAAGATCCCTCTGTGAAATGGATAAAATACTATTACTAAATGATATGTGTAATCATTCAGTACCATTACTACTGAAAGGTGATATTGCACTGACATTGAGAAAATTGGATCTATTCTTCATACAATTATATAGCTACACTCTCACTCTAATGCCATTCTAATTGGAAAGGAGCACTGAAATGTGAAACTGGGTGCATTTCAATATCTAATTATCACTCAGTAACTCATTCTCAAAATAGTTTTCTGGAAAAGACAGTTGCCAAGAATGCTATTTTAATTCTGAAGTCTTCACTAACATTCTTACAGAGAAAATGTTTTATTCACTATTTTTCTGTATTTCAGCTACGCCACTGAAAAAAGATGGACAATAGATATATACAAATGTAAGTTGGTCTGGCTCCAACAGAAAAATATTTGCATTTACCACTCTGACAGCTAAGTGATTGTGAGCAAGATATGCTTCCTGGGGCAGGAACCCTTAAGGGTTAAGAGATAAAAGCAAATTAAATTAAAAAAGCAATATAAAGGCAACATTTTTTACATAAAACATTTGCTAGATAGAACAATAAAAGAAGTAATTTGAGTTATTGTAGGTAAAATCAGCAGGATCTATGTTATAGACCCATTAGAGTGCTTTAACAGGGTACTTTTGAATTGGTGTTTCTCCCTCAGGACTTAACCTGATGACAATCAAATGCAATTTAATTTTGATAACAGACTACTTTGGGGGAATTTTATAACGAAAATATTCTAAAGAACCAAACAAACATGAAATATGACAGTTTCTGGGATGAGTCTGGGGTTTGTTTTTGAAGGGAGTAGAAGCTTTTACACATCAGCACCCATTTCCATACAACAACCTTGGCATTTGCATGAACAAAAGGATGTCCTGCCTGCTGATGTAAATTGGCACCACTGGCCTGCCAAAAGCTTCCTTACAAAAAATCCAACAGTCAGAGACAGGTGAGTCCCAAGGTGCTGAAAGATCTGAATGGCTCCAGTTCTCTCTATTTTCAGGATTAGGCTAAAATTCATCATTTTCCCTGCATGTTTTTACTTCTTGCCCCCACATTCTCTCCTTGAAAGCACAATTCAATCTAAAAATGAAATGATTTTTGTTGCTGACTTAAAAGGCCTCGACAGGAGGTGTTAGGAAGCACAGCTCTGAGACAGCAGGTTCCCAACACCACAAATACAAACATGCCCCAAACATGCCCCTTTCTGGCTGATGCCAATCTGCAATTGCACGAGTTTTTAAGACAGGGAACATCACAAGAAGTTTCCCCAAAGCTCATTGCTGTGTGTCACCCTGCCCAGCACAGAAAGGAGGGAGCAGGGGAAGGGGAATAAAACCAGTAATTTCTGCAGGTGGAATAAACAGCCATATCTGCAGCCAAGCAGATCCTCATCCATGGCATGAAACAGCTCCTTCATTTGCTCTCACAGAGCTGCTCCACAACTTCACATGGGGCTGCTGGGACCTCAGGCACCCTCTCCAGGCTGCCACACATGGCTACAAGTGGCTCCAAGATTTTCTAGCTGATGCTCTAAATGCCCTAGAGAAGATGCCTGCCAGCTTAAGTATCTCTAAAATATCCACTAGATGGAAGCCACACAGATCAGGGTGGGATCATGACTCCTTTCATATTAGCTTTGATCACATGTTTAAAACATTTTGCTGAAAAGCAAGGCAAAAAGGAGATTTCACTTCTGGGCAGTGTCTGCTGCTTTTCCTGCCAAGAGAAAAATAACTGATTCCTTATTATTGACATGCAGAGTGTTTTCTTCCAGGATTTTATGCTCCTGGGGTCACTGGTTCTTCTTAACTTTCTCCTATTTCCTCACTTAGTTTTTGTAGCCTTTGACAGTCATTCTTAGCCATTTGACCCACTTTCCACTCTCTATAAAATTCCTACTTGTGGCTTAAGTCCTTGAAGAGTTCATGATTTAGCTGACCTTCTCCTAAGGACAGCCAGTGTCTGTGGCCTTCTAGGAAGTCTCCTGGGAACTGCCAGCTCTTGAAAGCCTTTTCTCCTGCTCTGACACAGTATCCATATCAGTAACCCAAGGCTATTAAGTATTCCTTTATTAACTCCAGTATTTTAAACTTGTTCTTATCTCTGTCTACCTTTTCTGCATCAGAAATGTCAATATTTCAGAAACTTTGCCATGAACCTCACCTTTTACTCGGGCAATCACCACAATGCAATCCACGAGCCTCCCTTTAACCCTTTGTTCCTGGAATTCCAAAAACTCACTGCAAAATGTTTGGAGCAGGTATTGGGCCATCTGGGTTCCTTTCCAGCAGACAGGTGGGGAGCTCAGGAACCCCATGGCTGCCCAACAGCATTGCCAGCACCCTTGGCTGCTCTTCTGCTCAGTAGAACCATAAGACACTCAGAGACCTAAAGGAAGTCTCTGTCTCTTTGCCACATTCTGCTCATCAGAGCAGGGTGTTCTAAACAGACAGAAACAATTAACCAGCATTTCCATTCCCCTCAATAGTTCATTTCCTTGCCTCATTTTCTAATATCTCCTCTTTGATATACACAATAAAATTGCATCTTTCCTCCTGAACAATCAATGTTTATTTATGTTACTATTATGATAGATGTTAAAACTTCAATTCCTCCCCTTCACTTCCATAATTCTTGCACTGCAGTACCCAACACACAAATATCTTTGACATATGACATAAGGGCTATCAGAAGCACCAAGGATTTGAAGGATATCTTAAAAATAAGAACAACAGACTCAATTTTCCCCTCTGTCCTAGCATGTAATGAAATTATAATGGTGCTTTGCTGTGGCTAGCCAGAAGGAGAATGTTACTGACAGATGGATGCCAAAAGAAAAGAGCTAAAAACAACTAACAGTCCTAAACTGATGAAAACAATTTAGAATCACAGTCTGCTGCTTAAGTTCAGGATGCTGAGAGACTCTAATGAAGACTGTTCAACCATACTTTTGGATTATCTATAATCAGTTCTTGAAAAAGAAAATCTCCAAATCCCACTGCAACTCGATATTTTTCCTATTCTTTTTATACAATACCAGTTAAGTAATTTATGCCATTAAAAATCTTTAGCATTTTAAAGAGGGTGGCAGCACAATGAAGGAAAAGCACAAATTAAATAATCACTTTTCCTAAGAGATCTGATTTTTCATGGAGAGGATTAGAATTGTGTATATGCAAGACAGAATAGAAAATGAAATGGAAGAGTACTTCATCCTTTTTTGATGACAAGAATGCCATATTTCTCATTTCCTTGCAAAGTTTGAAAATAAACTCTTAAAGTTAACATAATCTTAAACTTTCTGGATTAACCTTTTCCCAGTGTAGCAATCACCAGTCAAAAGATAGAGGAATGAAATTCATATTCTAGGAAAAGGGCAGAAATTAATCCCTGCCCTTCAGGACACCTCAGAAAGCCCATCCTGGCCACCCACATTAGGCTGAAGTTCATTTTCAGGGAGCTTCCCAGAGTGAGATAACAGAGCTATCACTTGGGCAGGGGGAAGATTTGTTTCACTTGGCATTAGACACGACCTGGGCAGGCAGGGACAGCTCAGCTAATCCCAGCAGGGCTCTCTGCAGCCCCACTTGGAAAGAGCTGCACCTTTTAAAGGATCAATTCATCTCACATATCCCACACATCCTCCCCCAAGTGAGGCACACTCGTGCCCCAAACGACCCTACTGACTATAAATGGAATCTGGACAGCTCCTTTTGAGCACAGGAATCCCACCCTGGACACTGCTGTAGTGCAGGGTTATCTCATAACCCACAAGAAAATAAGGATATTGAAAGGCTCTGGAGGAACAAAAGTAGATTAAAAGTAAAGACAGAAATATAGAGCTATGAAAAATGCCATTATCCTCTTTCACAGAGATTTTCAAATAATTCAGGAGAAACACATCACATCCTGTGAATTCCAGAGTACAGAGATAGCTCCAGCACTCCTTTTTCAACAGCACTTTTCCAACATTTCATTTGTTTATCTCAAGCTTTTCTTGCAGAAGGAATATCACAGCAGAGGACTTAAATCACACTGTACTTAAGTTTAATTTTGCAACGTTTCAAAGCCCTTCTAGACATGAAAGCCTTAATAAGAGGATCTCTCTTCTATTTTAAAAAAGTTTATTTTTAAAGTAATGCAACAACAACCTTGAAGCCACAGGTTTTTCAAAGGTTTGTCAAGAATATGCAGCAATTTAGTAATTAATTGTCTAAGTATATATATTTTCTGTGCTTACAATAAATATTCAATAAATAAATGAAGATTAACAATTTTCCCAGTCCACTCTATGCATAAACACACCAGCATAACCTGAAGCCTTTTTTTACCCATAGTAAATATATTAATATTGCCACTGCATATAATCTTTAGTTTGTCTATGCTCCAACAAAGAAATTAAAGTGACAACTTTTTGACAGGACTTGCTAAAGAGGCATTATATCTCTTGATTAAATATTTGTTACTGCTAACAGAGTAGAGAAAACCCCAGGAACATGTGATAACTCATCCACTTTCAAGTTTTTGTCCTCATCTATTCCTCTTCACTCACACTAGAGCTAAAAATATTCTCTCTCAACTTCAACTGGCTGCTGAAAACCCAGTCAGCAAGGTCTACAATAAAATGCTCTATTCAAAAACAAGGGTGCAGATGAAGTGTAGGTAACTCTTGTTCCATCAGAGCCACACCACAAAGAGTAAAATCAGCTGCCTTGCAGTGTTTGTCTCTGAATTTTGTTTTAGCAAAGTCCCCTCGCTGCTGGAGGGGACTCTCAGGGAGCTGGGTAGGAGCCCATGGCACCCACAGCCCCCAGGAGGGGAGCAAAGAGGTGCTGCCCCCCTTCCCTCCCGGGTGCAGCTTTTGGGGACACCCTGCCCTTATCAAGGGGCACAATTAACACGAGCTTCTCTAAAAGAGATGTTCCTGTGAAGTTCCAATGAGCACAAAGGGACTTTGGCTCGGTAACAACCCTTTGATATCTTTATTCACCTCCTTTGTTCCACCTGCCCTCTGGGCATCTCCGGAAATGTTCCCTCCCCTCGGGATTTGTACCACAGCTGGGAAATCCAGAGTTCCCCCATTACCTTAATAGGTCTGGACTCAACTATTTAGCGTTTTAGCCCAAAGGATGGCAGGGGATTTGACAACCTCACATGTTACAGGAACAAATGTGCTGAGACACATTAACAGCACTGGTTCCCTTCCCCACCGCCTCTTCTGACTGCAGCAAGCACCTTTCCCACCTCAAGGGAATGCCCCCCTCTGAATCCCATACAGATATAAACTGAGCTGGAGCATCGAGGAGATGAAAGCAGATTTAAGAAATCAGCCAGGAAAGACCCACTTGTTTCCTAGCTTTATTAATTAAGTTGCAATACCTGCCATAGCACTTTATTAATACTAAGATCATTTAGCAGAACTACAGCCTTCAAAGGATTTTTATTTGTTTTAACCATCTAAACTAACTTCACCCTGGTATTTTGCCAGCACAAACCAATCCCTTCAAAATATTGGCAAATACAGACTTGTCCAGTAAACATCAAAATAATTCCTTTTAAGAGCAACATCACTGGAGAAAATGTCCACATTTCATTCTCAATATCAGTTACCTCCATGCAGATGTTGACAGAAACCTTCTGAGCCCTTGATATTCATATGTACTAATGACTTTTCATTAACTACCCAGAGAACACTACCAGCAATCCTGCTCAAAGTAAAACACGAGTAACTCCATCCAGTCAGAACAGAATCCCCAAAATTCTGAACCTGCATAATCAGACAAAGGAAGCTGGATGTTCAACCAGAGGCCTCATAAAAACAAAACCTCCTACACCAGTACTTAAATTTCAAGCTTACCTCATAATCTCATGGGCAATATGTCTAAGCCTGAAGGGCTAAAAGCTGAGGTTATAAACAGCCCCATCTCTGCAGAAACTCACTCTAATCTGCCTCAGGTGCTTAATGAGGGGCTGGAAGGGAATGGAATCAGCTGCTTTCAATTAATCATTGCAAGGAGCAGCCCTGCAAGCTCATAAATAGCAGGTAAAACCGTTTTTGCTGATATAATTAAGATAATAGTGTAGGACAGTGGCTTTAGCCCTGCTTTCAGCTCTCCCAGTATTTTGGGGATGGTGACAATGCCACCAACAGTCCCCCAGTTATTCACTCTGTACCAACCCTCCCCTTGACAATATTGTGTTTTGCCTTGCTTGCTTTGAGCTCTTCTCATGGAGATGTTGCAAGGCAGACAGGCATTACATAAGAAAGACTTAAATGATAAGACCACAGAAAAATGGGCATTATTTCACATTAAGGTAAATTTAGCATTTCAAGCCTATATGGTTAAACCAATTTGGTTTAATCTCTTTTTTTTTTTTTTAACCTATATGTGAGTGTCTTCTTTTGTGTATCCATGACTCTCAAGAGTGTTACAAACATCTCATTTCTTCCTACAGGCTTCTTGCAGCTCTGTTCTACAGACACAGTGACATCTGCATGCTCTGAAACCCACAGGGCACTCTATTTATAACTGAAGTGGAATGAATATTCCACAGAAACATTTCAGTTAAGGAACCTTGTGTCACTTTTTCTGGACTATCAAGAGAAGATTCTAATAATTTAATTAAAAAACGATTGAATGCATTTGCCATTTGGGCAGTTTGGTCAAGCACTCCAGCCACTTTCTGCTCCTTGCCCCAGTAACTGCATTAGCAAAGCATTATTTTCCAACTGTGATTGCCAGAACAGAATATTACTGAAGGGACCTGTAAGAAGCAGACATTGCAAAGGACACTTAACACAAAAAAAAAAAGACTATTTTTAGGGAAAACTTAATGTAAGAAATGTTTAAATACAATTTAAGGAAGTTCTTATGAAAGGTTAAATTAATATTCCCTTTTGTTCCATTATCATGGCACTATTAGGGCCATTATTCCCGTGTTATTTGTTGATTTACTGGAATATACTAGATGTTTATTTACCGTAAATGTTTACTTACTAGAATATTTACTAGAATTGCTCTATTCCCCAAAAGTTGTGGGATTGTTCTAAAGCAAGGCAGTGAATGCATTAGAGACTTATTCACAGATTTCTGTCTGTATGAGGAGAGTTAAATTAACTACTTTCCATATGGTTACTGGAGCCATATATTCTAGATTTTAATAGGAAAAACATCTGCTAAAATCCAGCCAGTACCAAGCACTGCTGAATTACCTCTAACAAGACACATAATTTATCATTTTTTGTACTCCTTGCTCAAGTACAAAGTGACCTTGAAGACCTGTTCTTTAGTACCAAGATATTTTTCCTAATTTTTCTGTGAAACAACAAACAGCAAATTACTGTGACCTGTGGAATTTGGAACCATTTCCCCAATAGATTAAACTGTCTCCTTTGGAGCAACTTGGCAATTGTTACCTGCTATCAGCTTCAGGTCACTAATTTAAAAAAAAAATCTGTAAGATAACAATGAGGTATTGGATAAAGCTCCTCATACTTTAGGGAACAAAACTGCAGCACCAGCTTGCCTAGAATTTCCAAATTCCATGTCCTCAAGAAAGAGAACTGAACAAAGATGTACAAATCTGTGAGATACTGAAACAAAAAATGGTACATGTAAGACAATATTGAAGCTGATAATTCAGCATTAAGGTGGGGTGGGAAAAAAATAAAAACAAATCCAAAAGCAAAATGTGGCAGTCACTTGGTCCATAATAGCAAAAAACCTCAGAAAACTAATCTGTGAAAAAGCATTGTATAAATTGATAAGAAAAACTTCATCTACTTGGAACTGAGGTAATGTGTGAACAATTTCATAATAATCTGCCTTAGTTTTTTGAGCTGATAGTGTCCTAATGAAGAATAAATACCAATGAGCATTTGGTCTGAGGTATCTGTTTTGTTCTCAGGCTTCTAAATCCTCCTGCCAAGAAAAGGGATCTCTGCCTTAGCACAGCTTCCAGAAGGATCTGTCCTGTGACCTTCCCAGGCACAGAGCTCAGTAGCTCTTTCTACCCATTTCAAAGAGGTGCAATATTTCCCTTTTTCTCCAGAGACCTGACCTGACCACGCTGACTTTCCAACCACCATGGAGAGGGGCTGGGCAATTCCATCAGGCAGCTGCCCCGGGGCTTTGGGGGCATCTCCTCAGGTGCCACCACTGATGTGTGCTCAGCTTCCTCGGACGGTCCCGCACCTGACCCTCACTCCCCGTGGGAAGGGGCCCTCCCGTCCCTGCCCTGCAGTCCAGCCACTCCAGAGCTTCAGGGAGAGGCTGGCAGGGAGGGCACAGAGGTCACAGAGCAGCTCAGGCTTCTCTTCCCCCATGGCTGCCCATCTGCCAGTGCTGCCCACGGAGCGGGGCCCACACCAACCTGTCCTCCTGCTTGACCTACTTGCATTTCAGTCTGTCAGACTTAAGCTGTTTGTAATGTTCTGGCCTGACTTAGCTGTCCTGAAATTCATTTTGATCATGTTACCTCTTGGATTAAGAAGCTTCATCGACCTTTTTCTTGATTTTTTTTTTTTTTTCTTTTTTGAGATCAGGGATATAATTTGAAAGTTTTACTGTTATGTTCAAGGTACTTCAGGCTTCTCATCCATGTTATTTATAGGAACAGATCAATGCCTATGTTCCATCTTGGAGCTTGTGCTCAGTCTTAGATTACTGTCTGCCTTGATCCATTATCATTCTCTGGTAAAATTTAAGCATTTTTCATTTTGCATCTTGTACATTCTAATTCTTGCCAGGAACCTAAACCAGCAATCACTGTACACCAAAACCCAAAAAATCTTCCCAGTAGACATGTAGTTAACCCTTTTGCAGAACTGGGACAGGGTTTCTGTGCAAGCCCATGGTACCCCTCAGTGAGCAGGTTCTGCAGCCAGCACAAGGAGAGCAACAGCTCTTACCAGATTCAACATTGCACTACAGGGCTCAGAGAATTCCTCTGGAGGAATTATGCTGGTCCCATGGATTGAATGCTCATCAGCATTTGGAGTGAATGAGGTACATTTCTAGATCACTTTCTCAGTCCAGTTTCATTGGAGTGAAATCAGAGTTCACTCCAAGGCCATCCTCCAACGCAAGCCTAAGCACAACAACCAGGGACACTCAGGAGATTCCCCTTCTGAGCCAGACTGGAACATTAATACAGATGCACTTTTGAGCTCTCCAGAGTAGGAAAGAACCATCACCATTTCCTTTTCCTGTTTTCCCAGTTACTCCATGCAGGTAGAGGTTTCAGAAGTGATTATTATCCTGCTAACTTCATACATGATTGAGCTCTTAGGCTCAGGGGTTGTTTTTGACATGGGTAAGGCAATGCCAGAGAGACACTGCCTCCATTTACAGACTGGGAAAACACTTAGCACAAAATGCAATTACAAGGCCTTCCCTGGGATAGTCCTTCAATGGCTGCTATTTATATTTAATAGACACTGCAGAATTGGCTATTTGGTTCCACCCTGGGAGAGAGGAGCTCGTGTGACGTGTCCTGGTTTAGGGGAAGGGCAGTGTCCTGGGTTGCAATGTAAAATGTACCCAAAAGTCTGTATTCTGTCACCATCTTCATAAACTGTTAAAACTGGTGGGACAGTGTTCCCCACCTCCCTCATGACTCATCCCTGATAAGCTCATGAGGCTATCTTCTGTTGATGGGCCAGCTGTTGACACCAGGTGGGGCAGAGTCCTTTATCTATCCTATACTATCTCCTGTTAATGGGCCATCACCTCATGACTGATAAGACTATATCACCCATTGTGAGATGCTCCGCCCAGAGGGAGGAACCAAGCCTTCCAGCCTGGATATAAGGGGAGATTTTGAACACCACAGGCAGCCTTTCCACTGGATTCTCAGAGGAAGACCAGACCCTTCTACATCGCCACTGGACCTTCAGAGGAAGACGAGACCTTCTCTACAGAGCCACTGCTTCAACGGAACCATCACTTCAGGAGGACTGCAGCCACCATTTAAATTGCACTGCTGCTAACCCCCTGACTGTCAGGGGGTCAGGTTTGTACTCTGACTCTGTCAGTGCGTTGTGGTGGTTTTTTTTTTTTGTACTATTACATTTATTTTATTTCTTTCCTATTAAATTGTATTTCTGACTTGAAGTCCCTCACTAGTTTGCTTTAAAACTAGTACAGGCAGTAATGCAGGTACAGCAGTCAACAGCAGCAGTGTCAACCTCTGCAGAGCTACCCAGCCATCTCAGGCCCACCACACATTTGGAGCAGCTTGACACTGACTTTCCACTTAGCCCCAAACACTTAATTACTGTTGGATATGTTCACAGTGTTGTCAAAACACATAATTCCAATTACTCATGCACATGCCTGGGTCTGAATCTTAATCTCACAGATGTGTAAATCACAAGGAAATATAAAAATTATTTGAATGTTGTATCTTCATCAATATCAACCAATTAACTGCCTGAAGGAGAAACATAAGCACCTGCAGTTGGAAAGGGGGAGAGAAGAGCATATTTATTTTATTACCAGAACAAATGATGAGTGAAATAAAGCAAAAAGAGAAGAAAATGCATTTACATTTATGCTCTATTTTTTCTTCCTTACTGAATGGCAATATATGCCATCAAGGCATCAATTTTTCCAATTGGTATGTTTTGGGTTTGTCAGAAAACAAGTGAATATTACTGCTGGAGGGTTTATCTGGCAACAGCACAATCACTTTTTGCTGCCTTCTAGGCTCCTGACTGCTAAAGTAATATGGGTTTTGTTCAATAAAGTGCTTATTTCTGTATATTCAATATATGTACATCATGACTCAGATAGGAAAACCTTGCTACTTAGTTATGTAACATATACAGAGGGTACAGTCCTTTTCAAAACCTCTTCAGTTTCCTAATGAGAAATGTGACAGAATTTGAGCAAATAATAATGAATTGAAATTGTAGGCAGCTCTCTAATTCCTTCCCTTAACTAGGTGGTTTCTCTGCTTTTTTTTTTTTTTGGGCCTGACAGAGGCAGGATAAGGATAAATCCACTAAAGAGGGAGATGACATTTATAGATTATTCAGAGGAAATTGTGATTGTGGTCCTTCCTCTATTCTCTGAGAGATTTTGCTCATCCTGTATCCAGCACACTGAGCTGGCTCTTGTGCAGTTTCAATAGTGGATTAGCATATGCCTTTCCAAACATCCTTCCCTGTCCTTTTCCTCCTTGCTTCAGGGTCAAGCCTCATTTATTAAAGCCAGTTTCAACTATGACAATGATTGTGAATCCCACAATTTTGGGGGTTCCATGCTAAGACATTTCCAAGAGCCCTGATTCTCTGAAACAGTTAGAATTATATATGTCCTCAGCTATCACAGCCTTATAAATGCCTCGTAGTGGAAAGCCAAAAACTGAAACAAATCAAGTCACTAGTCATTTTTTTCAAAAGATCTTCCTGTAATTTCTTAGGCCAAATCACAAAATCATTACTCAGATAGAACTTATTGGAATTGATATAAAGACTGACTCTATAAAAATCAATAAGAGAAGAATTCACAAATCATGTGTCCAATAAAGAGCAAGTTTTTTAATGTGTGAAGTTTGAATTGGACCCTCAAGTGATGAGTAGTAATCTTGGAAGAAGATACAAAGCTGAGAATAACATGCTAGCAGAAACTCACTCCAATTTCAGATGGCAGAGCACCCACCCCATACTACAAGCATGAGAGAGAGAGGATGAATCACTTTAAGACAGATGAGAAGGAAGTGACATTTCACTGTGATTCATCCCTTATTGAATTCTATTGAGTGGTGGGCTGCTCAGACTCAGAAAGTCTGAGAAGGAAAAAACATTTGAAGAGAAACATTCCACTCTGCAGTTTTTGTATGAGCTCAGTACAGCAAAGTCACCCGAGACAACTGGAAACTGGGTACATTGTCCTGTTACCTGCTGGCAGCTGGCTATGGTGAGTGCATATATAAGCACACTATTTGCATAAACACACTGTTCCCATAACTGGGGGGTGTGTGTACAGAGATATGTACACACACAGATCAATAACCAAATAAAGGATTTCCAAAATGGGCAGCACAATCTGCATTGCAGAAATTGTTAAGAATTGTTCCAACTCTTCATTCTGAAATGGGAGATTTATGGTGCTCTAAATCCCATTTATATTTTTATCTGAATCAGCCTGCTCATCCCTTGCTGCTTTGCCTCCCCAAATCAAATTCAGTCAGTTCTCCCTAGCTCTGTCTGAATGTTTCCTTTGATTGAGTGATGTTATTTCTAGAAAAAACACTCAAATCAATTTAATGCAAATTCCTTTTCACGTCCTGGTTGACCCATCAGGACATCGACAATAATAGATTGAAGTAGTTACTTCCTGAGGCAGATGACTCATTGAGTGCTTAGTAATCAATTTTCATCGGTGTGACTGCATAATCTGTCTTTGGGGTTCTGTTACATGTCGTGACTGGAATGCCACAGAATCCTGGATTGCCTGATGCAGAAAATGAATGGAGAGCCAGCAGCCATCAGCCATTTTAAACTGCACAACCCACCCCAACAGAGCCACATCGAACACAGAAGGGCTCTGGCTGTTCTCAGGCACACCAGTGAAAGGCAGGAGTAAATCCAGGGGAGCCAGTGGTGGTGCACAGGTTGCAATCCACAGCAGCTGAGGTCAGAAATTGATCCTCTGGAGATTTGCCAGTTAATCATTGTTCTGAAACCAGAAGCAGCTCACAGCATTTGACCTTTTCTCAGATCTGCAAAAATCTGTTTCATTGCTCCTAGACTGAGAGGAGTGTAATCACAACAAAGAGAATGAGTTTTGATCTACTATAGAAAGGATGTGAATTCCTTTATGAAAACTTAGGGGAGCTGGGGATTTAGATCACCTAATTAAACACATGATGACTCTGCACTCGCTGACTCCACACACAAACCTGCAGTGTTCCATAGCACCCAGGCTGCATCTCACACAGGACATGGCATGTGATGACACTGCATTGTAGGGACTGCATAATTTATAACCCTCCTGGAAGACCACCAGGAATGGGTGTCCCCAGCACCATGGCAAGCTCCACACTCTATTGCCATAAGGTATCCTGCAAAAACACATTCCTGCAGCTGGGATGCAGAACTAACTGATGTGATACACGGAATAAATAAACAGACGCCACAACTCGATGTAGTTATGAAGTGGGTATGGATGTCAGCGCCCGGCACAAGTGAGAGAGCTCTCCAAAAACTTGTGCCCCGAGCCTCAGTCTGACCCACGTCTTTATTCACAAAGGTGTTCCATATGCAATACATTACACAACTTTTCTATGCATATTCAACCCTTGGCCCCGCCTGTCCTCGCCTCTCATGCTAAATAGGTCTGTGCCCTTCTGGGCATGCGTGGTTTGCTGTGGTGGTCATGCAGGGGTCTCTGGTGGTCTCTGAGGCTGAAGATTGTGGGTCTTCCTCTCGTTGAACTCTTGAACTTTTCTCCTCTGGGCATGCGCTGTTGGTCCTTTGGTGCTTATCTGTAGTCTTGGTAAGCTTGGCGATGGAGGAGCTCTCTTATCTGGGTTCTCTGCATTCCTTGGTCTTCTCTGGCATTGTCCTTTATGCAAGAAGCTTTAGGGATTTGCATTTTCTTATGCCCTTTGTACCATTGCAGAGGTTTCACAAGTAAAAAGGTTAAAATTCTACACATAATTCTACAACCTAAAATTTAAATGTTTTAATTTATTTTGTTAATTCAAGTGAATTCTAAAAATCTCTATTTCCTAACTAAGCTGAAGTCAGAGTGGTTCCCTCAGTGCCATAGGATGAATGAGGATTCAGAGGTTCATGCTGGGGTGTCACCACTGAGCTCAGATTCCTCCATCATCACACTGTGTAGGTAACAACACCGGGGCAGAGAACGCCTGGCAGATCCTGTGCACCATTTCCAGGCAGGAACTTTAATTCTCAAGGTTCCTATCAGTTTGACAACTTGTTTGGTTTTGTTACACGCTCCTCATTCTCTCTGGTGTGTCTTTGAAAAGCAACACTTGAAAGATTTAATATTTGTTGACATTGTAGCTTTCTGACAAGGAAACATTGCTCTTTCTAACAAATTCTTTGTTCATGAGGAGTACACGAGCCTGTGAAGAAAGCTGAGGGCCAAACTCCATAAAATTTGGAGGCATGGCTTGCAGTGGAGGGGTCACCACCATCCTTCAATATATGTAACCAATTAAACCACAGAATGAGGGAAAGTTCTCAGTTTAAGCTTGGTCCATTAAACTGTGAAATAAGTCTGTTCTTTGGTAGGACAAATTGTGATTTCCTGTTTTAGATTTCAGTTTAGATCCCACTGCAGCAGAAGTACCAGGGTGCACCCTGAGTTCTGACAGCTCCTGCTCCCCAGAGCCCCATGGCTTGTGCAGGGTTTTACATCGAGCTACTGGCAATACCAGCAGCTGTTGGGTCACTCACCACAGATTCAGCAGGGCCTCAGGGCTCATCTCTTCAGCACCAACACACAATTAGATGGCTTGGACCCAGCTCCCACTCTCCCTCCCAATGATTCTGTAATGACCTTAGCAACAATAATTCTTTCCAATCAGCGACAGAAACAGAGAGGGGAGTTTTGGTGGCAGAACTGTAAATGAGCAAAGCCACCAACAGCTGCTCCCTGTGCAGATGCTCCAAGGCCTCTCACTGCTGCCAGCCCGTGCTGCTCATTCCATTCTGTGGAGATGTTCCCCCTAACACACCAACACTTACAGCAGTCATGACCCAGTTGGTGGCAATTTGGGTGTCCAAGTGAATGTGTAGCAGCAGCAGGATCTCGGGGGGAAGCTCTGATATTTCACATCACAGAACTGGATGAGTGGTAATTATCAATGCAGTGACTAAGACAGAAGACAACCTTTCCTCAGGGAAAGGCACATACAGAGATTCTGGAAGGCAGAGCCACATGTACACTGAACAATGCACCTGCCTCAGCTATAAATACAGCTCCTTTTGATCATGGGTATTATCTCCACATGTAGCTGCTCTTTTGCCATCGTGATTTTCCATACAGTCCCACTAAAACACATTCTCAAACAGGTAGGATTTTGAGACAGTTGCTACAATAAAAGAAAGTACAAACAAAAAGCACAAATACATGCTGGGAAGAGTGGATTAAGGGCAGCCCTGAGGAGAAGGCCTTGGGGGTGCTGGCTGACCAGAAGTTCAACATGACCTGCAGCCCAGACAGCCAAACACGTCCTGGGCTGCATCCAGAGCACTGTGGGCTGCAGGTGAGGGAGGGGATTGTGCCCCTCTGCTCTGCTCAGGCCCCACCTGCAGTGCCACATCCAGCTCTGGGGACCCAGAAAAGAAGGACATGGACATGTTTGGACTGTAAGTAACAGTCAAAGTTTCCTGATCACAATCCATAGGATGAGAATTAGCTCTCCAGAAAAACAAGGAAATATTAAAAAATAACAAATGCATTATCAGAAAATAAAGATCATTTACTGAAATATTTGCAAACCAGAAAGTACTCTATTCATAATAATTTATAACAAACATGTTCCCTATCTCTACTTCTTAAGTATAATAACTTACTGTAATTGATGTGAATAATTTGAGTTCTGCATTCATGTAGTTCATCTCTGCAGTGACACATCAGTTAAAGAGCTGCATTAAGCACCAAGTCCCATGAATGTAACCATAGCTGCAGTGGAGTGGAATATAATTAACCTTTACATAGTTCAGATGTTCAAAGGTTGTGACACCTGCCACTTACAAAGTACTCCTGGTTGGTCTTGGGAAATCGGGTTTGCTGCAGGTACCAGGGTGATTATTCTGAACCTGCAGATGTACACACATACATCATGTCCAATCTAATTTCTAGTTCTTAGAGCAGTGCTTCGTGAGGCTGAACATTAGCTGGGGTAAGCAGGCACCACAGAGCTGCTTTAAACACATTCTCCTTTCTGGCTCCCCTCTGCCTTTCCCTCGGTGCTCTGAGGGGGACCCTCATGTGGGGGAGGAATGGTCCTGCACAAGGGCTCAGGGAGAAGGCAGAGCCCTGGCTGTGCAAGAGCAGGGATTATCCCCCCACAGGAGCCTTGCCTGGCTCTCCCAGCCCCAGGGTGCAGGAACCTGCTGCCCTTTGGGTGCCCAAGGCCCAGCCACTGCCCCAGGGTGTCACTGTGGGACACGAGAGCACACACGTGTGAACGCACAGCTGAAGGTGAGAAAAGGGGCCAGTTTATTTTCTGACTCCACTACTTATAGTTTTACAAAAGTGACAGTGGATTGGAGGGTGAAAGGGCCACCTCTCCAATGACACTGGACAAGTTACCAATCCATCAACTTTCTCCACCTCTACGAAGGAATGCAAAACAACTGAGTTATTTACAGAATAATGTGTGGGAAAGTGTGCAACTAGAATGAAAACATCAGAAGGCTAAAAGATTTCTAAAAATCAGGGCAACACCCCAGGGTGTCCGTGGGGCTGGGTTAGTGCAGGATCAGTCAGGACATTAATGACAGGCCAGCAACTGATTCAAGAATGCTGCTCTCAGACCTGCTTTTAGATGTATTTAGGGCTTTTGAGATGAGGATAGATCTTGGTCAACCTTCAGTACACACAGGCTGAGAATGGTCTCTTGAAATATCCCATCCAAATATTTGAAAGGATAGAGATGGATTTTGCCTTTCTTTTTTCAAATATTCCATAGAGAGCAAACAAGGTTCAGAGAAGACATCATCTGTCTAGAGGGCCTGGGGTCCTGATGACAGCAGATCTGATCCATTAGGGGCAGGTCTTGAAGATAAAGCTTTTTATTTAGTCCTGATCAGGAGAAAGAAACACGGTTCACAAGCTAAATATGAAAATTAGCTCTATAAGGAGAACTAAATGGCATCATATTCAGCATTGTTGCAGATGGAAAAGCCAAAAGAAGAAAAGAAAAAAAAATCTGAATCAGTGACACATCATCTCTTTAAAAGTTTTAGAATGGAGAGAAGCTCATTAACGAGAACATCTGAAAGTAAAGTTCTTGCAAACAGCACAGACATTGTTTAAAGGCATGATATTAGGGTCTCAGAGTAAATGTATGTCTGGTGGTAAAGAGTAAAAGGACTGCCAAACTAAGCTAACAGACTTTAATATCTGAGTAAAGGGCATTACTAGCAGTAAAAGAAAGTTAATCTGAAAAAGTAAAAATCTTATGTAAAGGCATATGGAAAAAAAACCCCTAAATTCTGGGGGGTTAAATCTAAAAATTTCCAGGACCAGAGGATACTCATCTAAAAGCCAAAAAGCAACAAAGAGGACAACTCTCTGCAGCACATGGCTCCTGCCCACAGCCAAACCCAGTCCTCCTGCTCCCCAAAGTGGGGGTTCCACAGGCTGGGCAAAAAGTGCATTGCTTGGCTATTTCCTGCCAAGGCAATGGGTACAGCTTACTGGGGAGCTCCCAACTGCCATGAAAGGAACGTTTTTCACACTCAGGACAAATAGCCACTGGAATAATTTCCCTGGGGATGTGGTAGGTTGCCCAGCACTGGGTACTTTTAAGATCCAGCTGAAGAGGGTGCTGGGTTATCTTGCCCCAGCCGTGGCTTTGCCAGGAAAGGCTGACCCAGATGATCCCTGGAACATCCCCTTCCAGCCTGGTATCTCTGATTCCCTGAAAGCTTCCCCTTGGCAGCACACCTGCCCTGGGAGTGGGACCTTCCCACCACTGCAGAGTGGATGCAGGGAGCAGAACCCTCCTGTGCTGCTGTGGCTGAGCACCCACAGAGGTGCAGCAGGTACTGACCCCTTTTTCACTTTTAGATTGGGGATGGTAAATTGCTATAACCAGAACAGCTGCTAACAGCAATTTTCCTTTATCATTAGCAGTCCAAGCAGAAGTCAAATATCAAATGGACATAGGAACCAAAAAAAAAACCCTCGGGCAACATAAGAGCTTCAACAGTGTCATGTATCACACTTCTGAGTGACTCCTGCTGTGCAGAACTCAGCACAGCAATGGATCCAAGAGATTGCAGAATAGCAGCATCTGGCAAACACCCCTGGCTATTACATCTCCTTGTTCTTACCAGTTAATCCCCCAGAATCAGACTTAAAAGGAGGGGCTTTGTTCTGCTGTTGTGGGTTTTCATGCTCTCAATCTGGTGTTTTTGTGAAAATGAAATATTCCCTGCAAATAAAGGGAAACAAATGTAATGACATTTATGGTGGCTGGAGAATCTCCATGATAGGTTTGTCCAAGCTGTGACTCCATGCTGGGGTTGAAGTGACAGAAATAAAATGGAGTACCTACTCCATGGAGTAGGCAGCCCATAGCAGGAGGGTGGAAAGGGTCTGCTTTCCCATGGATAAATATGTTCCCCTTCTAAAATCATTATAATTTTTCTCCTTTAAATCAAAAGTGAAAGAAGTAAAAAACCAGAGCACATTTGGATATAATTTAAGATCTGGATCAGAACAGAGGATAATTGCTAAAGTTCATGTCATTAACTCAATGGAAGTTCTGTGGAGGAAGGTATGCAGTGGAAGAAGTTCTGTGGAAGCAGCACTCTGCAAAGTCTGAAATAGTGTGACTGGTTTACTAGACTCCTTAATGATTTTTATGCCAAAATTCAAATAGTATATCAAGCTCTTTTTCACTGGTAAAGCGTTAAGGAAAATTCCTAATTAAAATTCAGTGAGACAAAGTACTTGATATCCAAGCTTCTGTCCCCATCCTAAGTGTCATTATATTACATGTCCTTAAATTTGTGAGCATGTCCTTCACAATCTTCTATCTCACTAATGGAATTGAAGTTTGATGGTTTCTGTATTCTGTGCAGAAAATCATGAAAGATTATAAACTAAAAGATACATTTACTGCTGAATATGCTTGGCTCATTTGAACATGTTTATAAACTGCTTACAACAAGCCTCAGAGCAAGACAAAGTTATAAGCACTATGACAAATACTTGTCTCTGAAAGAGCTCCCTGGGATTAGCTGGACAACAGCACAGGTGTTTAGATACAGCATCAAAAACATTCCATGTGCTTTGAGGGCTCTGTCACCTCACCTGAGGAACACAGAGAGGGAAAAAGGTAAAGCATCTCCTTAGCTCAACTTTAAATGATATTCTATCATTCACAGGAGTTGTGTTTAGTTTTTATGTCTGTGCATTGTTCCAAGAGGGCCTTTTGCAGTAATGAACCATCTCTGCAGTAACACTGACATGTTGTCAGTGGAAAGCAGAATCCCAAGCAAGATAATGGGATTTCTCTTAATTCCATTTGCCCCAGCTGTAGTCAGCTGCCAGCACTCTCCTTGCA
This sequence comes from Lanius collurio, assembly GCA_020086605.1. NCBI lineage: Eukaryota > Metazoa > Chordata > Aves > Passeriformes > Laniidae > Lanius > Lanius collurio. The sequence continues at coordinate 1,300 of JACBWW010000307.1, read as the reverse complement.
GAGATGCTGCTCTTTATGGTTTGGTTCCTAATTAACGTGGTCATTTGGAGCCACACAGTGCTGCTGGCTCAGCTACCACCTCACACCAATCTAATTTGGCCTTGCAGAGTGGTGCAGGTTCTGTGGGTGTGGGGAGCTGACAGACAACAGCCAAATGCCCCTGGCACAAGGTGGAGCTCTGCTTGGTGCTGGCAGAGCAGAGCAAGGAAGGGCAGCCATCAGGGCAGCTGATGGAGAGAGGTCTTTCACCAATGTTCCTCTGCCCATGGCAACTCAGTAATCATAATAAACAAAGAGATGGAAGGATGGGAAGGCTGTAAGTAAAAGATTTTAAACTGATTTTGGAAGTTGCTAAACTAGGCATCAGGGTGGGTCTGGGTGGAGGAAAATGCAAATGCATAGTCTAACTCCTAGGACTGTAGGGAGTGGCATTTCCATTTCCCTCAGCCTATGGAAGCTTGATTTTACAACTCCAGAAATGTCTTTAAGAAGCATCTTCCAGCACTTCCAATAAAGTATTCAGAGCAAGGGTAGGGGGAACACCAATAAGGAGGCACTAATCCTTACCCTCTATGATAAAATATCTGAAATCAGACTCTATCCTGAAGAAGGAAATGATAGTTATGCTACACATGACTAGGAAAGTTCTATTTTTCAAAGAGCAATTACAAGCACAAATTTTTCTACTTGTGCATGGTATCACCAGAAAGTCATGTGACTTACAATCATTTCACAGGAAAAAAAATTAGCATAAATAAAAGCACAATATCAAAAAAAGTTTAAACTGCTGCCAAACAGAATTAAAGCAAAAAATAATCTGAGGGAGCTTGAATTCCACTGAATTACCAGATCCTATTGACAAATTGCACTAGTGTTGAAATTTTTCCCTTTTATTAGTTCCTGCATCCTTGCTTACAACTCTAACAGCACAAGGTTTGAGGGCCTCAGCAGAATTCAGCTCATAAAGTTCTATTCAGGCTTGCACCAACATAATTTATGGTCACACCCTCTGCCATAAAGCACATAATGTTAATGATCTTAGAATCTGTTAGGCCTCTGGAACTACTGAGAATTACAACTCTGTCTGCACACATTGGAAACTCCCCAAGATTAAAGTCTGAAAAATGAGCTTCTGTCATGTTTCACAATCCAATTAAATAAATCAGTGTCTCAAGGGCCAACAGTTAGGTCTCAGAATAATAGTCAAGCATAGGCAGGGAGACACAGAAGTATCATGGTTAGAGCCTGGTTCATCCTGAAATCAGACCCTAAAGAGATGCCACTTCATCCTTCTAAACAG
>JACBWW010000306.1:14544-49958 GCA_020086605.1 Lanius collurio | reverse complement strand
GCTTGGACATCCACGGCACTCCCCGCTCCTATGGTGGCAGCGCCCGCTTTTACTGTCTCCCCTCTCTCTTCTCTGTCTCTCTCCCCCCCTCCCCCTATTCTTTTTCAGTTGCCTTCCTCCTTTTCCTTCCTCCTTCTTTTCCATATTAACATGTTTCCAACTCTTCCTTAGTAGGGCAACGCCCTTTTTGTTACCAATAAACAGTCTTTAGATGTAATATTTGGCTACTTTGGTTTAATTTTATCCTAGACCATCCATTTTAAAAGAAATCCCTGCAGTTCTCCATAATGGAATGTGACAGTCATGCAACATCAAATTTAAAAATTCAGTTCAAAACTTTTGAGAAGTTCCATGCTTCTTTAAGAGTTGAGAAAAATGTTAACATTTCTGTTTCTAAGCTTTCTTGTAAATAAGTAAAAAAGGTATATCGGAAGAAAGGAGAAGAAAACTCATCAATCACAGTTTTGAAATAGAAAAATCCAATTGTAGCATATGTGTGGTAAAGAACTTGTATATTTGTCATTAATATTTTGCAAGGCACTCTGTAGAAATAGAAACTTTAAAAATAGGGGTTTTTTTAATTAATTTTTTTTTAAGATAGAATGCCAATTATATTGAAAGTAAAGAATGGTAAAGAAAAAGGCTATAGTGGACCCATGCTGTATCTACATCACTCTCTACTAGTAACCCCATCACCACATACAGTCTTTGTTTAGTGACATGATGAGATTGCACAATTATTTGATGTTCCAAAATAATAATTTTGATTACACATAATTTTTGATTGTTGAACTAAATTTCATAGTCACTATTTAGTTGAAATAAAAAAAAAACCAAACAAAAACCCAAAATCAAAGCAGACAAAACTTAACATTTTCTCTTAATAAAGAAGTTAAGACCAAATGCTATGCTTACTTCTTTTCCCAAACAAATATCCTTTATGACATGAGCTTATGATACTTAAACTACTGGGCAATTTTCTTCTCCAAAAATATTTGGACAAAACAAGACACTTGACTGAAAACAAATTCCTCTTGGAAATTTAAAACCATGTGGAGATGGAGGTCTAATAGGCTGTAAAGTGTGTAGAGTCTTAGTTTTATTGGGTTGTAAGACAAGTTCTTCACTAGGAAATTACAATGGATTCCAACAGTTCTTTGATTTTATTCAGCTGTCTTCATAACCTGAACCTCAAGCTACAATCTGTAGCCACAATCTGCATTGTTGCAGAGTAGAATGGGTTAAAGCAGCACGGCTGACTCACTGAAGTTGGTCCATTAGGAATCATGAGAAATGAGAACTGCAAAGAACAGAACACTCTGCTGAAGATTATGGAACATCCTGCTGCGATAAGCAATTGTGTAAAAGAAGAAGTAACATTGTGGCTTGCTATCCATTAGCTAGGATGAAGACAGAACAAGTGGAAATATTTATGCAGAAGCTAAAACAGTATAAATATCAGTGCCTTTTTCTAATAAATATCCTTGCAGTATCACTGCTTGGTCCGTATTTCAACTGCTGTCACTGTATGGAGTCAGACAATACTGGAAATTCTATGTAAAGGAATTTTATTATACATATAGAGAAATTTAGATTATATACTTAATTAATGCAACCGTATTTATATTAAGTTAGGTAGCTATCTTTGAAATTTTATCCTTGGTGTAGAGCATACATGAGCAAAGCAATGCTAGCTCACAACACAAAATACTTTAAAGTTTCATAATTTAAATTTTAGCTTCACTTGGCAGATTATTCTTCGGCGCTGTAATTCCCTTTGATGTATTTAGGTAAACTTTACCTCAAACTACACTGAATTTGAAAGAAATATCTGAGCAAAGAAGCAGGCATAAGAGGAGGCAGTGTTCAAGAATAAATTACTGTCAAGGTCTAGGTTATGCAAGATAGAGTGACGTTTACCTGAACTGCCTCTTGAAAACAAAGGTAACGTGAGGATCTGGAGTCACACACTGGAGCATGATGCACACTTGGATTCACTGCAATATCCATCCATTCCCAAATATTGCAACAACTCCCATTCTGATCAGTCTACACATACAGCATAAGTGTATATTTAAAAATAACAGCCTGATCAGTGAAATTGAAATCAGGGATTTGGGCTGAAGTGTTTTCTTTTTGGATTTTTTTTGTTTTTCAATTTTAAAGCAGGTCATAGAGCTTTCAGTAATTCATGAGCTACTTAAATGCTACATTGCTATCATTATTAGTGTCTTGTCCCAGTATAGAGTACAGCACTAGCTAACACACCTTGGTAGAACTTGCTTTTTGTGTACACACACACACAGACACGCAGACACACAGACAAGTTCTCATTTTACAACTCCAAGACAAATATCTAGATTCTACCAGAGACTAACAACCTCTTCACCAACAACTCTGAAGACATCAATAGAAAAGTAGTATATTTATCTGAAATGATACCAGGAATGCTAGAGCAAAGGTTTGCAAATGTGAATGAAGAGCTGAATCTCAGAGTGGCAGTACAATAGAAATCTTTTGGGGGATCAGGGATGCTGCAGCCATAACCTCCACAGTGGGTCTTGAACAACAGCCTCTGATTTCCCTTCCATCAAAAGAAAAGGGCTTCTCTTACATGCTGAAAAACACAGGAAAAAAAAAAATGCATGGTAAGTGAAGATAGATAAAGGAATCACTCCAGATCTACATTAGTGGTCTAAACCAACTGATTAGACACAGACCTCATGATGGCCATAAGCTTCCTCAGAAAGAAGACAAGCCAAGCTACTAATCTGCCGCACAGCCCTGTCTGACTTGATGTTTACCTGACTCTTCAATCTAGATCACAGATCAGCTGTAATCCTATAATCAGAAAGGACACTAGAACACTGATGTTTAGAAAGAAAAGGACCTTTCTGAGGTTGCTTTTCTTATTTCTAAAAACGCATGGTATAAGCCAGTCTCTAAAACTGCCCCAAAATTAAACAGCTTCCAATCTTAAAATTTTCTAGTTTTCAACAGCATCTTGGCTGAGTTATCAATATTAAATATAGCAACCCATGCACACAGGCTCATGTAAATTGTCAACCATACTGTCGATGCTTTTCATCTTCTTCCTCAGCTTTCCTAGTCCAACCTAATTGTCTGTGCCCATAGGTCCTCAGCATACCTCGAGCTCCTCAAGGTCCTAGTGGTGAGCTGGGTCATTTTACTTTTTGATTTAAATGTTACTAATCAGCTATCACATTCTCACTGCAAGGCATCCCATTCATTTTTCTACATGTACACAGCAGTAACTATCACAATCTTCTTGCAGCAAAACCAAAGAAATCCACATAAATGTCAGAAGAAGAAAAATCTCTGTTTTGCTGATAATTTATTTTTAAATTTATTTATTTGCTTGTTGAATGAAAAATGCAGATAAATTCCTTTTTTAAATCAAAGTAGGTCATGTTTCTTTCACAAGTATTTTGAGAGGTAATCAAAGATAATTCCTTGGCAAGGAGAGATAAAACTGTATTAGAGTGACTAGTCTCACTTCCTGCTGATTCAAATTTCTTTATGTTCAATAAAAGAACAAGATTATTGGCCAATCTAAAAGTTTCAGCAACTTACAAAAAAAGCTGCATCAGGATGCATTGGCAAAGTGACCAACCACTATCTTACAATATGTCTAAGAAAACTCCATAATCATACATTCATGCATATGCTAGCAGTATTTTTCAAGACAAGAGCATAGGAATAGTCCTTACTGATGTAAACATAGCCAGAGTATGAGAGGAAACACAAATGATAAATAGCTGGGAGCTCTAGCAAATCACACAGTACTCTGGTTCATGAAGATAGTACCTTGCAAGTTTATTTCTATTGGATTATCTTTAAAGAGAAGATGCAGAAGAATTGTTAACTTCAGTCTCTCTTTATTCCCCAAAGACATTAAGTTCTTCATTCTTGGCTAAGTCTAAAAGAATTCCATTGCAGCAAATAAAAGGCAATGCCTTACAAAAAGCCATTCCTGACACTAATGGGAAAATGAGGGAACTGATATAACCTCCGATATATTCAGAATTACTGTAATGAAATAAAAAATTTTGTAATCAAAGTGTGAAATGGCTGCGTAAAGACTTTATTATTTAGTTAGTTTGTTAGTCAGTTAGAGCCAGAAACACTCCTTCAGATATCATGCCTATTTCCACATTGCCCTAAAATTTTCCTTGATTGTCTGGCTGGAGAGCATGGCATTCACAGAAATTTTTAGGTACCCTAAACATATTGATAGTTTGCTTTATTATCTCTTTTTAATCTTCTTTTGTTAAAGTACCAGCAACATTTTAAAACACACATACAAATGCTTCTGCTATTTTTGTTTCATCTCTTTTGAAGATCAAACTGTGAGAGAGTAGGTTTAGCTAAGGTAGAAATTCTTTACTTTGAGGATGGTGAGGCACAGGAACAGGTTGCCCAGAGAAGGTGTGGGTGCCCCATCCTGGAAATATTTAAGGCCAGGCTGGATGGAACTCTGAGCAACCACGTCTAGTGAAAAGTGTCTCTGCCTATGGCACAGGGGCTGGAACTAGATGGTCTTTAAGGTTTCTTCCTACCCAAATCATTGTCTTTCTGTGTTTATATCTAGTGGTTTTTTTAAGGCCAGATAGTACTTGTAAAAGTCTTCTGGAGCCTATTACTAGCCGGTTAGTTCTTCCCACAGGTGAGCAAGTGTACAAACAGTGGTGATGCATCTTCCTTTTCCTTCTCACTAGAACTATCCTGGTTAAAGACCACAAAAATAGCAAAGTAATATTTTTTTTTAGCTATAGAAAACAAATAACCCTTTGACAAGTGGCTAAAGAGAAGAAATGTAACTCTGGATTTTCAAGCATCTCCAGAAACACACGTTCAACAATTCCCTCTCTTTCTATGGCAACACCCTCAAATGATTTTTTCCTGAATTCCCTTAATAATAGCAATTTCAAATAATGTGCTTTCCAACAGGCAACTTCTTGAAAATCCCACATTGTCATCCACATAACTTCCTTAGCATTCCCTGGAAGCCTTCTATAATCAGCATTGTTTCTTAGCAGGACAAGTTATGTCATGAAAAAAAATTGTTTCCACTGTTGGCATGAGAAAGAGGGAATGAGAAAGAAGGGGCAAAATTAATGCTTTCTAATGTTGTTAAGCTGCGGGGGGTTTCTCCCGGCCCGGGCTGGATGGGGTCAGAGGCTCAGACCCAAGAAGTCGTTAGCAGACCCAGAGAGGTGATCCCGTGAGGAACCATCTCCCAAGAGTTGTGGCTTCTCTCAGCCGTCAGCCGGGGCTGCCTGCAGAGATGCCTGGCTCAGCAGGCCATCAGCTCTCAGTGATTCAGCAGTGATTTCAGCTCTGCTCTGCAAGGCAAACCCCCCTTGGCCAGGCCCGGATAGAGAGAGGAGAGGAGACGGCCGGTGGTTCCGCAGAAGTAGCTTTATTCTTCCATCTTCCACGAAGGGGTGACCAGAGACAAATCCTCCGCCGACTCACGGCAGAGGGGTCTCTTTTATGGGGGTACAGAGGTGGGCGTACAAGGGTAAGAAACCAATGGGTACTAGGGTATTTTACATACAGTTTCCTAGAGGATCTTGGATCTATCTTTTCTCACCGTAACTAAAAAGGCTCTTTGTTTCCCCAAGAGGGGCCTGGAGAGAGATAGTGCTACCTCGTTATCTCCAGGCCTCCCTGCCAGGGCAGGGGCCTGTCTGACCCCACGTCTGGAAATGTTGCAGTTCCCTTTATCTAAACAAGGGCTTCCTGCCAGGACAGGGGCTTGTCAGACCCTACAGCTTTCAACTTCATGAACATTGTAATAGACTAGTTTCAAATGATGGGAATAAATAATTTTCTAATTTAACATGATAGTTACTAATTACTTGCACTGTCTACCATATTCAACACCCTAATTTGTGAAGTTAAACTTTATTTAATCACTTGAGAACTGCATAGCAGTATATTTTTAAAAATGCAAATCTTTGGTACAGGCAAGGTTTAGAAGGTCTCTATCTGTTTTCTTCTGTTCAGCCAATGGAAGGAAAGCAACCATAAATAATGCAATGTCAAGAGATTAAAAAATATTCCTAACTATTTTGGTTTAATCTTTCTTTCCATCAGCTTAAATTTTATTTCCCTATCTGAAGGAATCATACCCCTGCCTTTTCCTCTAGAAGTTTTTTTTTTTGGACTTTCACCTTTGGTTTACCTAAAGATGGACTGAAGTAAATCAACAGATGGGATACTTAAGAAATATGAGCCTCTTTTTTCTTTCATGGACCAGTCCCCACATTAGAGTTTATTTCTTGAAACTGTACCATTTTATATAGAAATAGTGCTACTAAAACTATTCATCTGTCGGAGAAACACCAAGATTTTTGGTTTTTTTTAAGGCCATACAACAATCTGAACATTTAAAACAAATTGAAGCAGGAAATACCATATGGTGTGAATGGTTGTCAAGTTGTCTTTCAGTTAGTACACTAAAAGTGACAACTAAGTCTTTTATCGAATGACAGAAAGAAACGTTTTCCTTGGCTGAGAATTCCTTTCAGGCCATTAACAAGACACAGGTCTGAAGTGCAGATAAATCAACTTCTTCTCTTGTCTGAAAAGGCTCTGCTCCTATTTCACTCAAGTCATTAACTCCAAGAGCACATCTTTCTGGTTTGCTCAGGTCTCACTGTGGTTGCATGACTATGAGTGTGCAGATCCACCATCGTGGGCCAGCAGTCATTTCTTTAGGTGCATGAGCATGTGATGCATCAAATAGAGGCAGTCCCATTATCCCTATTAAAACAAAATCATTCCTTTCCAGATCCCACCTGTAGCTATTTGCAACACTTTTGTACTCTATTATTAGAATGAAAAAAACAACAAAGCAAAATAAAAATCACAAGTAAATTTTTAAAACAGCCTCCATGCAAAACTTATTTTTATTCCTGCTTGCTGTTACTGACTGCTACATCATAGTCATCTAGCTCCTGCACATTTTGCTCCTATTATCATCATTCAGTGCTATTAAAATACTACTATTTTGTTGTCCCTCATCTTTTCCGGTTGAAATATGAGGATACCACTCAACACAAGTGGGAAGGCTATATTTTGCTGTCAGGGAATAAATACTCATTACATGGCATAGTATTTTTCTTACGTGAGACATGGGTAAAATCCTTGTTGCAAGAGCTCCACAGCATGCAACAGGCATACAAAATAGCATGTCTGAAAACTGCAGTATTTGGACCTGTTGCTGGATCTCTGGCTTTCATTCTGATGAAACAGCCCCAGTCCTGAGCCTTTGTGGAAATAAGTAGCTTTAAGAAGAAGAAGAAAATGCAATAGTTTATGTGCCTGAAAGGAACCAGGTATGCGTGATTACTTACAGAGATTTCTTCCAGCAAAATTTTGGTCAACTCTTTTTCTAGGTGCACACACTTTTCCATCGTTAGATAAAAGGTGAGCATAATATATGACTCAATCAGGAAATGCCTATCGGGGTTTTCAGTGGATGTGAACTTAATAAAAGCACATACTACCAGATTCATCCCAAGCAAAAAAAAAAAAAAAAACAAAACAACCAAATGGGAACATGTGACTGTTATCAAGAATTGCTTTCATGGCACTGGTTTTACTATCTATACCATATCTCCAAATCTCAGTAACCATGACTCTAGTGCTTGTGAACTCTCTAACTTCATCTTTTTAAGTGTATTAAAACCTGGTTGCAATTTTTAAAAAATGTATGGTACTGGTGAGCCATTTAATTTTGCCATTATCCCTCGATGTTCTGGAAAAATCATTTCTATTTAACAGACAGTGATCTGCTCAACCTTCTTTGATGACTCACTAAGTTATTGCAACTCTGCACTCTTTTTTTTAAAATTAGACTCCTGAAACATTGTTTATAAAGGTCTTTATCTCTCCCCAGTTTACATGCATGTAAAAGCACAGTTTTGTCACCTAATTTTCAAAAAACCCATTTTTCAAACAGTATAACAGATGTCTGTATTTTCTCCTCTAATTACATTCCTTTAGCATCAGCAGCAAAGCTGTTTCTCTTTTTGCACTCAGGGAAGTAAATAACTATAGACTGTAAGAAGTTACTATATGGTGACAAGATAAATGCTGACATATTAATGGAAATTAGTGCAGATGTTTTTTATTTGTGCTTTAAATGAGTTACTGTTAATGACAGCAAAATTAAATGTTCATTTGGCCAAAGCAGAGAACATGTACATTTTACATAGCTTTTTTTTTTTTTTCATTTTTGTACAGTGATCAACTACTGGCCTGAAAGAAGAGAAACTGAGGTTTTTAGACCTGATTCCAGAAACCACATTGCAAAGTAAAATGGCATGAAGACAGACAGCATCAAAGTTCCTTAGTCATCCTCAGTATTCAACAGCCAGTAAGTTTTCGGAAAAGTGATCAGCTATTGCAGTCTTTAAAGCAACAAAATTATTAATGGTTTCCAATCTTTCAATTATTATGACAATGGACTTTTCACTGTGTTTTGAAACTGCAGGGCACCAAACTCCATAAGCAACCTCTGCTCTGTGCCACAAGTGAGAAGAGACACCACATCTGAAGCATTTAAACTCATTTTGAGGCCCTCCTATCTCTTTCTTCCCAGACAATAGTCCAATACTGCCTTTTACATGCTGATTCTTTCATCATCTTGCCTGTAAAATTTTAACTCATTTTCTCCCAAACCTGCTAGCATCTTGGTATTACATATCCAGGTATTTCTCTCAGCCCTTTACCCTTAGAGCAGGGCTTGGTCAGACCAAAGCTCCACCTAACTCTGTGTATTGTAGCATGACACAAATGTCTGACAAAGGACAGGTAACATCAAAGGAAATAACATACAGTACTTGCCACTAATTTCATTTCAGTCTCATTTTCATGTTATAGAACCATAGAATAAGCTGAGTTGGAAGAGACCCATCCAGATCATAGCATCTGTCTTGGTTTGAAAAGACAGATGTCTGTTAAGGAAGACAGGAGCCTCCCTTGAAGTGAAGGATGCAAGCCCCTTCTCTCTGAATTACTATAATTTTGAAATTAAGGGGCTTTCAGGCAAAGATATAAAGAATAGGAATAACAGTTCTTTACTAAAATACAGATATATAAACAGGCAAACAAACAACAATAACTATAGTGGTGACAACAAACAGAACCACAAACCCAGTGCCAGCCTCTCTCGGCTGTCAGGTGCCTTTCCCCTTTGGTGCAGTTCCAGTCACAGCCGGCAGGAGCGCTGGTGGCTCCCGGTGAGCAGGGCAGGTGCGATGGTTCCCCCGCGGCTGCAGGGGGCGCTCCGGAGCGAGCTCGGGGAGCACTCAGTAATGGCGGCCTGGGATCCGGGAAAGGGATGGAAGAAAGGCTTCACAAACCTCCCTGGGCAGCTGATCCTGGGGTCTGTCTGGGCTCTCCTGTCCAGGCAGGCTGGAGCAGCAGTAGGAGCACAAATTCAGGGTGGCAGGCGAGATGTATCGAGCTGCGGAGCTGTGGTAGGAATCCCCGGAGGTCTCGGCAGGCAGGACGGGCAGGGCTACAGAGTAGCGAAGGCTGGAGGCAGCAGGGTCTGCAGCTCAGCTCCCAGTGAGGCAGGGAAGGACAGGTTTTGGATCCAGGGTTTTTTTCCAGCAGAGAGGAAAAACAGCAGGAAACCCGCAGTGCTGATGAGAGTGGTCTCTCCCCTTCTCCACATCAAGTCCCGAGTCCTGAGCACACACCCAGGTGAGGACAGTAGCCCCAGATGGGCTCCTCCCCTCCATGGCCAGTTCTTTTATTTCTCCCAAGTACCCAGCAATTTGTTGTCTTGGTAACATATATGGGAGAAAATTCCTCAAGAGAAAAAAAGCAACTCCCAAAACCCCAACTGCGTCCAACTCCTGGCCCCACACAGGACGCCCCAAGAATAACACCATGTTCCTAACAGCATTGTCCAGATGTGTCTTGAACTCAGGCTTGGCACTGTGACCATTTCCCTGGGGAGCCTGTTCCAGTGCCCAGCCACTCTATGGGTGAAGAACCTTTTCCTTATATCGCACCTAAATCTTCTCTGACACAGCTTCAGGTCATTCGCTCCGGTCCTGCCACTGGTCATAAGAAAGATCAGTACCTGCCCCTCCACTTTCCCTCATGAGTAAATTATTGACTGCAATGAGGTGTCCCTCATTCTTCTCTTGGCTGAAAAAACCAAGTAGCCTCAGCCACTCCTCATGAGAATTCTCCAGACCCTTCACCATACTTGTTGTCCTTCTCTGGATGCTCTAATAGCTTTTGTATTGTGGCAGCCAAAATTGTCCCCAGGGGAGGCCACCCCAGTGCAGAGCAGAGCAGAGCAGAGCAGAGCAGAGCAGAGCAGGACAATCCCCTCCTTTGCCTGGCTGGTGATGCTGTGCCTGATGCACCCCAGGACATGGTTGGCGCTCCTGCCTGCCCATGCACTGCTGACTCATGTTCAACTTTCTGTCAACCAGGACTCCCAGGTCCCTTTCCATAGCACTGTTCTCCAGCCTTTTTCCCCAGTCTATACACAAAACCAGGGTTGCCCCATCTCAGGCACAGAATCTAGCACTTCTGCTTGTTGAATTTCACATGATTGATGGTTTCCCATCTCTCTAGTTTGTTGAGGTCTTTTTGCAGGTCTTCTCTACCATTGAGGGAATTGACAGCTCCTTCCAGTTAAGTGTCATCAGAAAACTTAGTATTCCTTCAAGTGCTGTGTACAGATCATTAATGTAGATGGTGAAGAGAACCAGGCTGAGGATGGAGATCTGTGGAACTCCACTAGTGACAGCTCACCAGTCGGATGTCACCCTGTTCACTGTAACCCTTTGTGTTTGACCCGTGATCCAGTTGCTCACCCACCTCACCCATGCTGTATTTATCCAGCTGTAGGATGGACATTTTGTCCAAGAGGATAATGTGAGACAATGTTGAAAACTTCCCTGAAGTCCAAAGAGATTACATCAACTTGCTTTTCTAGCTCAACTGAATTACCTTCTTACAGAAGGAAACCAGCTTCAACAAGCAGGACTTCCCCCTCATGAAGCTGTACTGGCTGTGACCAGTGACTGCGTTTTCTGCCAGATGTTTTTCAATACCTCCCAGAATAATCTTTACCATTATTTTACTGGGCACTGAAGTGAGACTGACAGGTCTGTAGTTTCCAGGGTCTCCTTCTTGCCCTTCTTGAAAACTAGGACAACACTATTAATGCATTAAGGGAAATCAGGCTGCTTCTAATTCATTCAAGACATTGTAGGTACAATGGAGATGCTGAACATGAAATTGGTGAAGACATAAGAAAGGAGATGACTTCCGGTATTTTTCTGTGAATTAGTGCATGTCCATTCTATTCTGCTTCTTTCCCCCTAAGAAATGGAGGCAAAAGTGCTGCCAGCTATGGGACTTAATGTAACTGCATTCTCTTTCACATCTGCTTCATCACTCTTCTTTCCAAACATACTTTTTCCTTCTCAAGGAGACAATGAACAGAACTGAAGATAGCATGTGATGAATGGAATTATAGCAAAACACTGTGGTTATGACACTGATCTTACTGCTTCTAATATTCTCATTGTTGTCATCATTCATCTTTCTTCCTTTAGAATGTTTTTATTCTCTGTTTACTGATTTCTTCAGTGATCAAGCACTTCAAGTCCAGTACATGTACTCATTAATTTCCATTGTACTCAGTGTATTTTAGAAAGAAACAAATCTAGGGACTTGTGAAGGTTTGTTTAATTACAACTCCATTTTCTCCATGTAACTTTTTTCTACACTCATCAGTTTTATTTTTAGTAGTGAAGGCAATGAACTGTAAAATCAGCACTGTCTTGGACCCTCTCACAAGTCTTTACTCACCTTTGTTGAAGCTAGGAAGGGTTCATTGTCTAAACTGCTGATAAAGAGTTAGAAGACTCCTATAGCCTCCCTGTTGCTTAGCAATATCATAGGTAAGTTCTCATTTTTCACATGTACAGGACATTCCCATAATGGAGTCTGTTCTTCATCTGAAATAAATTTCAGTTATAGTCTTACCTTCAGATTACAGGGGAAAGGCTACAAGGAAGTCATTCCTGTGCATGGAAAATATTTTCATAATTTGTTTTTGAATCAATATTCTCATAATTTTGTTTTTGAAGTGGGAAAATACAACTAAATAAGGCCTTAGGAAACAAGAAAAAGTTCAATAATTTTCAGTAGCACTGTTGAAAAAAATTCCTTCTGGCTCCACCCTCAAATTCTTCTTCAAAAAACGTGATTGTAAAGAAGTCACTTCAGGCTAGTAGGACTATAGGCTAAGTCTACAGCTTTCCACGTAACCATTTTAGTATCACGCTGTTGGTTAATCTTTCTGTTATTTCATCCTCTGGAAAGGAATATTACTTCTGTGTTTTGGTTGGCTCAGTAACTAACATTTTAAGGTTAGAGAGGGGGATCTGCCAAGAAGTATCATGAAGTAGCATATTTGTTTCTACAAGAACATCACCAAAATGTTGTTTCTAAGGAAAAAGAAAAAATATCCAGTCAGGATGGCCAAAAAAACCTCCAAGAAAATAAAGTCAAAATAATATTCCAGATGGTTTGCATACCTGCTACATTTTATCTATTGATGCCAAATAATGGATTATGTGAAAATTTTGGTTTTCATAGGAACTTGTGGAGGTCCTAATTTCTTTTACCAGCTTTCCAGCAAAGATCAACAAAAAATATGCGATAAAATATGATATATACCAATTACCAAATGCTGTATAGAAATTCTAACCCCAAATGAGCATTCTGTCACTTTAAAAAATCCAAAACCCCAACCCTATAAACTATACAACAATTAAGTTCTGCTTGCAACACGGACAGAACAAAATAACCACAGGTGATGAAATGGCAAGCTTCTCCCTACCATTTTTTTCACTCTTGACTTCTTCTCTGTAAAAATGTAAGAATGGAAACTGCAAGACACTTCACTTTACATGGCTGACATCTCACTTAATTGTGGGGAATTTTCTCAGCAGAAGGAGATATTACATATGAGTATGAAGGAAAAGCAACATAAAAATATTCACACTCCAATTTAAGAAAAGCAAACCTACTTCAAAAAACATAATTTTTTCCCACCGTAAAATGTTTCTTTAGACAAAAAAAACAAAACAAAACAAAAAAAACACACCAAAAAAACCCTCCAACAACAACAAAAAAACCCCAACAAACAAGAACCACAATCTCAAATAAAACAAGGATTTCCCAACTGACTTGGTCTGTTGATACTTTTTCACTTTTCATGGTACTGCATTTATGTGATGTTTTTGGAGAGGAAGAATAAGGACTTTAACAATTAGCATTAGAAGAAATATAGTCCACGTATACATTTGAGCCTCTTCAAAGGCCTGTTCCTTCTTCTTGTACATTGTATTCAGTTGTATTTCCAACAGTATTCCCATTCCTGAGTATTCCTCAGGAGAAGAATATCACAGTCAGTAATTATTGTGGGCATATTGGATCAACTAGATACCAAAAAACCCACCCTGATAATGCAGTGAAGAGACAGAGACAGAGACAGATGCAACCACTAAAATGAAAGAGCAAATATCTTTTGCCCAACCTCTATATTAGAAACTTTCTTAATAATTTGTAGAGACGGACTTGAAGGAATGAAGAAAAAACCTCACATCCTCATCTAAAGTTAATTTTAAAAAATGTTTAGACTAAGCATCAGGAGGCAAAAGAAATGTATCATGTTTTTCTTTTTCTGCTTAATAGCTGAAGGACAAAGACCAGCAGTGCCTATTCAGTATGCTATAGCTAAATTACATTTATTTGATATAAGGCAGCAATTCAAAAAGCCAGCAGCAAATTCTTGCCTCCACGGATGTCAGCAGAGAAATGTTTTCATTTTTCAGCTACTCTTATTGAAAAGAGTATTAAATAAATATAAGACGGGAATCAGTGGCCACGTGTGCTGAATTGTATATTCACCATAGCTAAATGTGCTGAATGTTTGATGAAGGATATAAATAATTAGTGACATACACATACATTTAAAAGTTTCTTTTGCTCAGGCATGCATATATCTAACATGTGAGTTTGTCATGGCACAATGTGCTCTCTTTCCTATTTCCCTTCCTTAGCCCTTTGTGTGACTAACCGAGGGACCATGTTCTTTTCCTGTGCCTGCCAAAGAAGCAGTGGCCCATCATTTCACTGTATCCTTTTCAATTCCTTCCACTATAGCATGGAGCTATTGATGTTCACTAACTGCTCACTGGGACTTGTATGTAAGGGAACACAACATAATCCATTCATTCACATCACTATTAATATCATTCTTGCATAGGCATAACACCAGACACTTATTTCCCAAGCTCTCTTCATTTGCCGGCTCACAATTAGTCTCTAATCACATCAAGCCTGAACTGAGAAAATATAAGGAAATTCTTTTGATTATAAAAGAGAGATCTATGTATCTATGCATACACATAGATACTTATAGAATTGATATTACAAAAATCACTACCACACAGCATGCAGACATCCTGACCGAAAGTATATTTTAAGGACTTAAATAAAAGAGACTTGTACACATGAAAATATTAGAGGTACACATTAGCACAAGTGTATGAACTAAAAATAGGGAATCTATTACATATTTAGTCTATCAGTCTTTATATTCAGCTTCCAAAAAAAAACTAAATAAGCTGCATAAACATCTTTGAACATCTTAAAGACTCTAAGAAAACATATTTACTATAATTTACTAATTTACTTACCATGAGTTACAATCACCTTGATCTGGCAATGATAGTTTTAAAGATAAAAAGGAGCCTTCTTGAATATTCTGTTTCAGTTTGTTTTATTTTGCTTTGAATTTAGCTGTTCCAGAAATTGCAATTGAAAAGAATTCTAAGAGTTATGATGAACTAGACTTAAGAAAAGGACCATCAAAGTGATGAATTTAACTGAAAGTTCTCAAAATGAAAAAAAAAATAAATGCTATTTTCCTTTTTTCCCTAGTGACATGATAGAGTCAGGATATACTCTAACTAAAAGATGAATAAGGAAATAGTATATAAGAATGTATGGCTGTTATCAAGAATGCTTTTCCTTCCCCATTTATTTTCCTTGCCTAGAGCTGAAATAGGGCGCTCTTCATCGATTAGACTACTCTAAGAGAACACCTGAGATCCTGTAAGCAGTAAGAGATGTTTCACATGCAAGGAAAAAATTTAATGCCCCCCCATCCTGATGGCAAAATATTTGTTATGTCTGCAGGGACCATGATTAGAAAGGTCTCAGTGCAGCATCACTCCATAGCAATGAAATTTGATATGGATACCCATAGAGTTTGTTGGTCAGTTACTTTTTATGTATTTCCAGCCACAGGAGATGTTTGGAGATATTGTTTGTTCTATCAGGTGGCAAAAGTGAAGTGAGAGAAATGTGACCAGTTCTATAACCACTTTCACACTTAGGAAAAAATATAAATACCTTAATTTCTCCTTCTATCTTAACTCAAACAAAAACCCAGTCATGAATGTTACACTGAACCACAGAATGCAATCACTACTTACCTGTCTGTATGCAACAAGATATTAAATATCAAAAAGTTTTGGAAAGGTTAGAATTCCTCAGAAGTTTTTTACCTCAGTGTGTAAATCTAAATATCATAGCTCATGGCTGGATCATTTTATCATTTTAATTCATGAGAGAATGAAAAATAGTTTCAAAACAAAAAAGCATAGGGGAAGTGAACAGATGGATTAAACACCCCTATAAAAAGATCTAAAAGAAGAGTCTAAATAAAGAAACATTGTGAGTGAAAAACCTTTGGATGTACAGTGCCATCAGTTCCATTTTTTAAAAAAGATAATGAAGACTAATACCAAAATTTTACCTCCTGTAGTGTAAAAATAAGTTTTCAATGTGTAGAAAAGCAATAATAAGCTGCAATAAAATAGCAATTCCATATAAAGAGTGCTAAGATGCAAATGTGGGGAGTGGGTGTGGGGAACACCACCAGTGATTTGTTTTGATTTTAATAAAGTACCTAATTTCTTATCAATGTCAGGTTGGTGTCTTTGCCTCATGAACAGGCTCAGTGCATTGAAAAGGTCATGGAGTTTGCTCATGCCTTAGGGAAGTCATTTCACATCTGAAGGACATTTGTGAAGATCAGAGGCAAATAAACAACAAAATATGTCTGTTTCTAGTCAGTCAGAACATATCATAAGTAAGCAGTAAAATTTCATATGAAGACTGCTGAGCACGGGAAAAAGCAAAGACGGGCATGTGTAACTAGAGATAAGAATACAATTACCAAATTTCTACCTTTCATCAATTTTTCATAGTGCAATGTCCCCAAAATATTTCTTTCTCCCCAACTCAAGAAGTGTCCAAGTAATCACATTAAAGGTGCAATAACAGGGTTAGTTTTAAATGTGGCCAACAGTGTCTGTGATTTTCTCTATCCCCTGGAGGATTTTTCCTTATTCAACTTAATCTATTCCTCCCTGATCCATGAAAAGTCATTTGGGACCAATTTAAAGCAAACCTTCAGCCATTATTAGCACAAAAGAATTTAACACCATGAATGGAGTATCTTATTTATACCAGGGTGTCCACCCTGAAGCCTGGACATCCACACAATGTAAACCAGACTCTAATCTTGATAATACCACACAATTCTTGGCTTCCAGAAATGCCAAACAGTAGCACACCACAAAGAGTCTCAGGGAGTACATCCCAATCAGTAGTATATGACAACAGAAATGAGACTGTTAGAAACTTTAGAAGTCTTGATATTAATTCAAAATAGATGTCAACATCTTTATCATTCATAGAATGCTTTCTTCAAACCTTCTAAGAAATAAATTAGTGAAAGCCAGTGAAAGAATTTTTATATTGTTTCTTTTTCTGTAAATACACTTTACAGAAAAGCTGTTAGATGTTTATGTTTCCGATTACAAACAGGTACTACAGAAAAACAATGTTTCCCTCACTCCACAAACAAGTATATCTATGTATCTGATTTTAATTCTCTCTAATGTTTCTGAGATTTCTGAATTTAAGGAGTAATGAACTAATGTACAATTGTGTCCATATCTATCTATGAAATATGCCACACACATTAAAGGCATTTTGTCTGCATGTGGTACAAAATTTTGATTCTGCTTTGCAAACAGTTGTGCTTTAGCAGTAGTGCTCTGACCTATTTCATCTACTCAAATTCTGTGCACTTGCATATGCACTTCTATTTTATTCATTGTCCTCAGGGGATAGAGAACCCCTTCAAACTTTCACAAGTTAATCAGGTCTTTTGAGTAACTTCAAAGACTTTTGATCTTACAAGCTTCCTTGGTTTTATAAGATAAATTCAGGGATCATTTAATCTGAACAAGTTTCTAAAAACACCTGAAAAATGGGGTGCCAGATGCAGTGCAAAGTTCTATATTGAAATTTCTTACATTATCCTGGGTCGTTTAAAAATACTATTTATTTTATGGTACCTTATTGACACCATTATCTTGTAGGTTTTTCCTCCTAATTCTCTGAAAGCATAACTATCTTTTTCCAGGACAATGCCTTTGAAGCATGGAGGAAGTTACACTTTTCCCTGTAATTAGCATTCTAATTGCATCATATGGAATTTGAATGAGTTGTGTGGCCTGACATCCTGTGTCCTGAAAGCATCAGATGATCTCAAAGAGAAAAAAAACAGATAGATACTGGAAGAAATTAATGTAATTGTCTTACTGAGAAAATTTTAATAGATTGAAATCTATTATTGAGTGATCTCTTGAAGCCCCTAGAAAAATAGGAAATGTATCTTGAATACAATTTTTTTTCAAATAGACCCAAAAGTTAGGCTTCTGGTATCTGCCTTCCTCTTCCCTTCTTTGGAACTCAAGACTTGTTTCAGCTCTCCATCATATGAACAAAACAAGTAATAAAGAAACTGTGACAAGATACACATTCACTGTACAAGAGAAACCATGACTCACTGTTATCTGAAAACAGCTATATGGGTTTTCCATTTATCTTTCCAGTGTGTTAAAATACCTAGTTCTTGGGGAATGGAAGTCAATCAGATTGGATAGGGAAATTTGTGACCTGAAGTACCCCTTGTAGTTCATGGAAAAACATTAATATTTTAAGAAAAAATTGTCTTTTGTTTAAGATCCTGAAGAGAAATAAAAACAGAAGCATTAAAACTTACAAAGACAAATTTTCCCTATGAATATCTGTATCAGATTTTAAGAATACGGATTCTCCCTCAGCTTCATGAATACAGAAAAAATTATGGACTTCAATTTCCACAGTAGATATGATCTAATCCATATCTTTTGTGTTATTCTTGAAAAGAACTGAAATCTGTTTGTTTTCTTCTGACATCCATTCCAGTGCTACTCATCCCACAGAACTCTGTAAAAGGTAATGTAGACTTGATTTTCTTCTAAATTAATTGCAATGTAATGTGCCATTAATTTGTGACCAGACTCTTTAGAGCCTGGAGCATTTCTGAAACTAAAGAATTTTCACTGCCCATTGGTTTCACAGATCTGCCATATATTGTCTTTATTATCTATTCATAATCCATGAAGTTAACTTTTACGAGTACTATACTTTCTATCCCATGCTTCTATGTTCTGATTTCTGTTACCAAACTTTTTATCCTCCCTCTCAAGTCAGCATAAGCAGTTCTGGTAAATATTCCCACTACGCATATTTCTTCCATGCTCTTCACTTTTTAGTGTGAAAAGAATTGATCAACAGTTAACCCCTGTAAGCACGAGTTAACTATTAAGAGTCAGCAAATGTTATTCAGAAGCCTAAGAAGCAGGATGTACCTTAGCCTTGTAAAGATAAGAGAAACAGAATGTACCTTGTCAGGATAAGAACAGAACCTGTTGAAACCAGTGCAGAAATTACTGAATCAGCCAACAAAGGACTGCGTATGCTTCAGAAAAAAAAGGTGAAAAGTGCATTGGGAGGAAGACTATTAGCCTTCAGCAGAAAGACTCCTGAGGAAGACACGGAGGCTTCCTCAGTGCCACCACCAGGATACACCGTGCCTGGGCATCCTGTATGCTAATGATATTAATGACTTCTGAAAAGTAATTTGTATAACCACTCCTATCCCAAGGAATGTGATGAATATTCATGAATTGTAGACGTGTACTGTGCTGTGTAACAGTGCTGGGTGTGTGTGTTAGTAGGAGCAATTCCCCACGCACCTGGTGCCGAATAAAGCAAATGCTCGCTTCTCTGACTGTCTCTGAAGTGTCTCTAGGCTCTGTTTAGAGCAATTCAAGTGATATCTAAAGTCCTCAGATTAACAACCCATGACAAGGCATTTCTTTTTCAGCATTATCTCTTCCTGAGTTCCATGCCTGTTACAGAGATAACTTGCCAAAACAAATAAAACAAATTATGTTCAGTACACCCATGTTGTTTGCCTGTAGTGACAGCATAACTCCTCATCTTTAAGCAGTTCTGAACAAGAATGGATGCCAAGAATCAAAGCTGTTTCTTCTCTGCAGCTTTTTTGCAAAACAGAATCTAATTTCTTTATTCTGTCCTCCAAGGCTGTTTTTGCAACTACAGTAACTGAAAACCCCAGGGTTTTTAGAACCACTTCCCTGATTTCCTGCCTTCCCCAAACCATTACAACAGCCAGGGAACTGAAACACTGCCCTGATTTTTGTAGTTGTCAGCAGGCTACAATTGAATGAGAAATTATAATTCTACAACAGGTTTGTAAATTAGGCTGTGCTACTTATCATAAAGACAGCTTCAGAGACCAGCATGTAATAAAATTACAACTGAGATCAGAAAAGAAATCCTGTACTTTTTGTATTTTTTACTTCTATTTTCCACCTTCAAAAATAGTCACATATCTCTTACCCATCATTCTTTTGAATTTCTTTTTCATTTAAAGTATTAACAACTATAGGTTCTTCCTTGTTTTCCTTTGTTTTGTTCTCTCTCTCTTCTTTAGCAGTTCTTAATGTAGGTTTCCTTAATCTGTTATGTCAGCCTGAAACCACAGCATTCCCATCAGTCACTCCCTTGACAAAGCCCAAGCATCCCATTTCTTGCCTTGCTTTTTCCTCCTACTGTTTTTTCCATGACATGCCTGAAGGTTGCTGTTTCAGTAGGAACATTAGAAAACTGCTGTTTCTCACAGGCCATGAACATACCTCCTTCCAGAAGACAGGGCAAGGAAAAAATGCTGAGGGAGGATCTGCATTCTCCTTTTGACTTAAAATTTAAAATGTAATACTCATAAACTAATTATGCACTTTAATTCACAAAACTGATACACATTTGACAAGGTAAAGAGATTAGAAGAAAATATTTTTTAACTTTCTCCTAGTGTCCTTTTGCTGTTAAAGAAGGGGTGGCATTTGGTCATTTCATGTTACTGCTGTGTTCACCCGTGTGTGACAGTAAAGCTCTTTAGTGTCAAAATGCCATTGTGTTTGGTGAGCTATCTCAGTATTAGAAAGGACGTATTCTTTCTTCTCCTTCATACTTGTCATACTGTTTGAAACACAAACTGCAGCAGAGAAAGAAATTTCAGTTATTTTTCTTTACAATGATTTAAAGCATTTGTTTCTGCAGCGTGCACGATGAGGGGATTTATTTCTTATTTTTACAGACAGAAAACAGTTTATAGCCTAAACCCCACCAATTAACAGAGAAAATCAAGACCACTTACTGTATATATTCAGTTGTTCTGCTGACTAATACCTCTGAGATATTTTAGAAGCTCTGCTCATTTTATTATATGGAAAATAAGGGATTTAATCATAATTTTAAGTGAAATGTGATTATATAATATCAATCTCACAACACGTACTAAATAGAAAGATTACATAAGAGAAAATTCTAGCTACATTTTTTGGAGGGCTTTAGGGGAAGAGGTCATCTTGAAAAACACAGCAAAATTTATTTCCTTGAATATTAATGCAAGGGTTTGTATTGTACCAAGGAATGACAGCAGTTTAAGGAAATATGATCACAGCAGTTTATAGCTCTCTGAATATTAATAGCCTTATTTTCAAGTCATTGTCACTGTCACATTATGTAGTTGTGGAAGCAGACTCTACCACTTATATCAAACAGGCATATGTTCTCTTCACTGGAAAAGCAAGTCCCAGGCATGTGCACTGACAGAGCTGGGAATAATGTGTGTTTAAGGAGGGCAGGAAAGAGAAAGGGAAGTCAATTTTTTCAGCTGTACCATTGGGTTACACAAAATTCATTGTGAACATCCCTTTCACTGAAGAACCTTCTCAGACCTTTGAATGTGCTCTGGCACACGTTTAAATTGCAATCTGGACTGCAGTTAAACAGTCAAGTTGCCAAGACAGAGAATAGATGTCACCAGGAGGTCTTTTCCTGTTATCCCTTCAGTAAGAGCACTTGGCATTATATCAGGGTACAGCCACTTTGCTGGGGCTGCTCTACAGTGAACTTTTTAGAGTGGTGCCAAAATAATGCTGCAGAAGACATTAAGTCAAATGAAAATATGACAGACATATTTCACATACTCTGCTCTGCAGTATTTGCAACTTATTAAACCAAAAACTAGAGGAAAATACTAGAGCACATAAAGTAAAAAAGAAGGAAAAGTAATTAAGCTTTTCATTTGAGTTTTTGTTTGTTTGTTGACGTTTTTTTCTTCTTTTTTTTTTTTTTTTTGCTGCTGTTCTATTTTTTGTGGAGTTGTAGTTTTTGTTTTAAAATATTCTAAAATGTGTGTTAATCTCAGTTTCTATTCCTCATATTAACTGCTGATGTGTCTACTTTTTCTTCTACAAATTCAGCACAATTCATTATCCAAGATTTCATAGCCTTTTACTGCCATGCATTTAATGGAGAAGGAAAAGCTTTTGGAGGTCCCAAAAGGAATAAAATTTACAAAACACATGGCCAGAAAATGCTGTTTGTCATTTAAATAGAGAATAGTCTTCAATATTTTGGGAAAGAGATATCTGTACTCTTCGGAGTATCAAACTCATAATTGCCTGACCAGGTTGTAATGGACTGATTCACACTGATGGTATTTGATTTCCAAAACTTTTGTTTTCATTCAGGCTAAAATACTACAGAACAACAGCGACTGGAAAATCAAGTAAACAGGAAATAAATGGCTCAGCTGACCAGAGGTTCTAGTCAAGAGAGCACACCCACTTTCTTACACTGGTAGAGCATCATTCAGTTTTACCTCTTTATCACTGACAGCTTCTACCAAGAATGTTATGTTTTAAGTACAGAAGCAAAGCCTGAACAATTAGTAAATGCAGAACTAAAAGAAACATGAGAAGATGTCTATGTGCTCTAAAGCTGGCATAGGGAGACTCCTGTATGGTCTAAATTTCCTGGAGTAAATCTTGACCTGATTCTTACAGACAAAAATGGCTACAAAAATATACCAATTAGTCCCCAGTGTAGAGCTGGGAATATGAGTTCACAGCATTCTGTCTTATTTGCTTATCATGGAAAATCTGAAAGTAACTAGTCAACTGAAAAAGATTTACTTATATCACAACTCTTTATCAAACAGAATAAACAGGTAGGCCTTTTTCTAGAAGACAGTTCTCTTCCAGTTTCTCCATATCTCTTTTAGAAAAGGAATTATGCTGAAAAATATTTGCAACTTTCTGCATGCTGTAGAAAGATTTCTGAACTAGTAGTTTCAGCACAAATGAAGAGCACTATCCAAACACCTGTGTCTCATATGAATGATTTAAGAAAAAATATGGGCAGGGATATTTGCTATCTATTCCAATTTACTTACATTTCTCCCTTTTTATGAAAAACAGGGAGACTCCTTCAAGTTTGCTTGTAGGATTTCTTAGATAACTGTTTTCTTAGGAAAGTGTGTCCAACACAGAATCCAAATACATGTTTGGCAGCATGTTGTTGGTCAGTTATTTAGTAAGTATCCAGAAGCAAGTGCCAGCATCCTGGATATCAGGCTTAATATGAATAGATGAGAAAATCCTTCCTCAAAAGCTGAATCTGTAAATTAATTTCCAAACAGTAATATACCCCAGTATATAATGATAAAAATACAAAGGCAAGCTAACATGCCAAGTAAACAAAAATAAAAATGTTCTTTGGAGGTAAAGAAAGCAGTCTGATACCTCTGTATAATGGGTATTTATATTAATAGTACCATTTATCTTTTTTTGTTTGGGCACCTGGAAATCAAGTTTTGTTGCCACTGGTAAAAGAAAGATGAAAATTGTATTAGGTAACAATAGTATAGGTGTGGTACTCATGTCTTTCAAGTGACTGCGAGAAGAAGGGGTAAGAATCCGTTTGGAGAGAGACAGAAAAAACATGGTCATTCAAGTGGTGAAGTTCAAGAAACTGTTATTGCTGCTCACCCTTTCCCACTCATACACAGAGTGTATAATGATATATATAATGATATATATATGATATATATAATGATTGGCATATGTAAGTATAAAAATCTCCAGCAAAGTTAGAGGAGAGGGATGTTGAGAAGTTCGTAGACAAAAGACAATACAGGCAGAGGTTGGTAGATTTAATATTAAATATAGCCTTGTTCACAGAAGCAACAAACAAACAGAAATCATATCAATCCCTATTTAAGTATTAAAGCCTGAGTAAAAGAAGAATGTGTAAAAGGTATCCTCAGCCAAAGAGGAAAATGGGACAGAGCATCCAGCAAAATGTTATGACTAGCTAATATGCATTGGAGAGTGTAACATAATGTATTAGTCAAAATCAGCCTTACTTCTAGTTTTATTTTTCTCTGAATTTTAAAAGATACCTAAAGAAACACATGGAAAATGTCAGGGGTTTGTGTTGGGTTTTTTTGTACAAAGTCTTATCTTGTTAGAACAAGTTCAAACATTTCCTTCTAATAATTTTTCTACTTTACAACTTCTTAGAACTCTAACATCTTATTTCCTAGAGAAACGAAAAGGCATCCAGAAACTCCCATTCATTGCAGTGAATAGAGTATGAGAACATCCAGACACAGTAACAAAGGATGTATTGGTACAATGCACCACATAATACATCCCTATTAATTAGAACTGAAGTGTATTTACACTGTTCAATCAATTACTTTGTAATTAAAATTGCCCCTTTAACTAGAAGCAAGAATTAAATGCCTGAATTGCTCAATTATGAAACAGAAGGGAAAAGACTAATACATTCATTACTTACAAGAAATCCAAGACAATAAATTTTATCTTCAGGGCTCTTAAGATGTACGTGCATACATGTAACCAATGCAATTAAAATACTCAGATTAATTATTTATGCCTGAAATTGTAGCCATTCTTCTACCCACACCCATACTTAGGCTACTTTTCTGCACAGGGAGTGCAGTAGTTTAGCTGCTGTCACTGTTTTTCATGTAATTAC
This sequence comes from Lanius collurio, assembly GCA_020086605.1. Taxonomy (NCBI): domain Eukaryota; kingdom Metazoa; phylum Chordata; class Aves; order Passeriformes; family Laniidae; genus Lanius; species Lanius collurio. The sequence goes on along the minus strand of JACBWW010000306.1, from coordinate 25,532 downwards.
ATAGCTTTTTCAGATAAGTGCTTCAGTGTCATAGACATTTATATAGACTTCCATTTAATTACAGGGACAGAAGTAATTTACATAACAAGCACAAAATCTGGTTCAGACCCTGTGTGCCTTTGAGATGAGGAAGTGGAGACATCTCAAACGGTGAGATGACAGCTCTTGGGAATTGTCATTCTAATCTAAGTTTAACATTGATTGGAAGAAGTGGAAACAACCACACCTTGTTTCTGAACCACTGAAAACACATACTAACAGTACAGTGCATGAGAGTGCATCACTGGTTTAAGGTAAACTAAGGAGAGTGTGAGGTCACTGCTTAGTGGAGCAAGGGACCCAGTGAAAAACAACAGGGAAAATCTGAGGTATTGATAGAGTAGCCATAAAGGCAACCAGCTAAACATACTAATGAAGAAGGACATCTCAGTCAGGAGCCTTAATTATCCCTGATAAGCTCAGTCAAAACTTCCTTTGAAGAGGGATAGTTGGCAGGACAAAAACACCTTGATGAGTGCAGGGTAACAATGTCAGCAACAACTACTCCAGAAACAGTAGTCCTATGCCTGCTTAAGTCTCTACCAAAAGTAATTTCCTCCCACTTAAAATGATCTTCTCTGAAAGAGCTTCCATGCACACAATCTCCTGGACAGACCAGACCTTTGCTAGTGACATCCAGTTGACCTTGTATTCTGTAACACCAATCATCTTTGAAGTGGGACTTCTCCATCATCTATTTGTCCCATTACTGGGAATAGTGTGGTGAATGTTTTACCAGTAAAATTTTACATGATATTTATATATTTGTGCTCTCACAGGTAAAGGTTCATAAGTATATATTTACTTCACTGGTTGGAATGATGAACTTACTTGAAATATACATATATATATAAATATATATATATATATATATATTTGTTTTACTCTTGTAATATATACTTGCTTTTCTAGTGGTAACTTTGTAGTGACTTGAAATGTATATTTACTATTGTTAGTAGTGTATATAAATGTGTGAATATTTTTACTTACAGTAAAAAAGTACTTAATAGAAATTTGTGATAAAGAAATTCTCAGAAACTCAGGCTTCTATGACTTTGTGCACTAAAGAATCCTGAGAAACCCATGGTCACAATCTGTACCCACAGATGGGGTACCCCTCATGGGGTCATGTCTGTAACTGCCACAGGTTCTTAAAGCCTTCTGGGCCCCAGTTTTTAATGGTAAGACTGTCCTCAAACACTGAAACATTACCCACAAGAAAGGTTCTTAATCCACTTGTACATACAATAATCCATAGTCCACATGGGATGTACCTGAGGGTTCTGAAGGGTGCTGGATACTATCTAAATCTTTTGATAGGTCATGGGAATTGGGGATGTTCCTGATGACTGAAGAAGGGCAGGCTTCACACCCATTTTCAGGAAGGGAAAGGCAAGAAGAGAAATATGGGCCAGTCAGCCTCATCTCAGTCCCTGGAAAGGTTATGAAGCAAATACCATTAGAAACAAATAAAGAAACAAAAAAGTGATAGACATAAAATAAGTTTAACAAGAGGAAATCATGCTTGACCAACCTCCCTGCTTTCTGCAAGAAGACAACTGATTTTTTGGGTAAGGGAAAGGATGTGTATGTTGTATTCATTGACTTAGCAAGGCCTTTGACACGTTTATTCTTCTATAGTGTTTATCTCCAAATTGGTGCAAATGGACTGGATAAATGGACAATGAATGAGAGACTGGTGCACTACCACATTGCAAGGGTTGTGATCCAAAGCTGTGTTCAAAGTCCAGCAGCCAATAACCAGTAGGGCTTCTCAAATCAGTACTGGGACTTCTACTGTTAGTGTCTTAACAACTTTATGACTCCAGTCAATGAAGGGAGACAGAGGGTATGATGAGGAGAGGGTGTTGCTCTTTATGTGAGAAAACAGTTGAATGTCTGGAAGCATCTTAAAACCAATAGGTTCAATTTTCAACTCAATGCTATTTCTTTTGAAAGACTGTAACTCAATTTACTTTGAATATATTACTCATTTATATCCTGGTGAGGAAAACAAAGTAGCTCATGGAGAAGAAATGCCAAGTGAAGTGAGAAATGGATGTTACTCTCTGAAGAACTTTGATAAGATATTTGCTCTGAAAACTTCAAGCTTTATTCTTGAATCATACATTTAGAATTTTTTTTTTTTGGTATTTTAAAATCTGGAATTTTTGTAAAAATACTCAGAACATTATATTGCTGGGAAATAGTTTACGATTTCCTTACAGGAAAAGCAGAATTTCTCCCCTCAAGTCCCCCTGAGTGGCCAAAGAAAAACATTTCAAAATTATATTTCAAGGAAAAAGATCCTCAACTTCTTTTCATGCCTACCTTGAGAAGTTGGTAGTTTTTGTATAGAAACTTCTGATCTGCACAAGAACAGCCCAGGTACAGAAGGGGTGAGGACTCAACCACTAGAGGATGACCAAGCCAAACCTTCTCTTAGCAACAAGATAGGTTTTAAACCATTTAAGTGAAAAGTGGATCCAATGAGTGGAACCTGCTAGGTGGGACAAATCTTTTTATTTTGCCAATGTCCTCCCTTACGAAGCTGACTCAGTTGTAAAACTCCCTTGTCTCTCAAGGTATTGGGATATTCATATTCATGAGGATATTCACATGTAGGCCTGAAGGCATCCACCCCTTCCCATGGGGCATAACTGACTCAGCTATGCTCATGTGAGAGGCAGCTGTCATGTCATAGGTGTCATAAGCCATCAAAGACTCCTGAAGTGCCCCCCAGACACTCATTTTTGGGCCTCTCACCTCTCAGAGGACTACACATGATCTACAGTGCTACATCAAACAGCATGAAACTCCCCTCCACTTCCCAGAGGAGGTATCTGGGCATTCCCACCTGAACTTGAACATACATTAACCCACTGAATCCTGTGTTTTGTGGGCTTCCCCCACAGGTCAAGACTGCAGCCATCACTTTGACCAATGGGTATCAAAATTGCAACTATCAAGTCTCCTTGCTTGATCCATACAATATTTTTCCTTTGTGCTAGCTACTCTTAGCCTTTCTTTCTCTCTTTCTTTCTTTTCCTTATATATTTTCTTAGGTGACCACTTTATACGTTTATATAGATAATAACTAAAACAGCTACATACCTCTTTTCCATTGCAACCAAATTTTTTCAAAATAAATCCTACAGATATATAGAAATTTAAAAAACCCACTGGTTGTGTTGTTCCACTCTAATCTGTCCTAAAGAATCTATTAACCAGAACCTCAATAACCCTCACCTTCAATGCCAGGTCCTAACAGAGCCTTGAGGGACACTCTGACTCTGAACACTGAAGACCCTCCTCTTCTGTGGCTCTTCATTTACACACTAACATTTATTATTATCAGCAGTAGCCATCATAGTATTATATTTAATATTTATTTTAATATTTATTTTTTAATATTTATTTTTTCTCTTCAGAATGAAAATATTAAAGATTATGTTTGAAGAGAGCAATATATTTGACCTGTAGGGCAATGAAGATAAAGGCTAGTGGAGGTTATCTATTTCCAGATAGACTTTATTTTCATTCCTGTCATGAGTTCAATGCTGAACAGCCATCACTGAGACACACAGAACTAAGAGAAGATGAATGTATTTTTTGATTAGTGGAAAACCATCAGTCTGGGGCCAGAAAGGGAGGGCAAAAAGCAGTTAAAGAGTTCTTAAGCACACATGTTACAAAGGTAACATTGCTGATATTGTCTAAGAAACTGAAATGCTACTCATGGGGACTTCTTTTCCTAAATATAGATCTATATTGTATACCTGTACTCTCACAATATAAAGCAAAATTTAAATCTAGCAATGTCTTTGTAGGCATATGTCATGGTGCGTTTTTAAATACCAGAAGAAAAACAGATTACTTCTCTCTTTGTTGACTGAAGGCAAAAAAGAAGGGCTGTGTGTATTATAAAGACAAAGTTCTTTAGTATTCACATTATGAACTCACAAATGCAGCTTGCAATGAAAGCAGTGAAACACAGCACTGAAAGATAAATTTATTAATGACTATTTGCAACATTTAGACAGTAAGACTTGTTCTCTTATCTCTTATCTGTAATTATGAGTATGTTGTGTTTATTTCCGGGAAAAAAAAAAACAGTAGTGAAAGACTGCATCATTAATTTCTTAAGTTCTAATGACACTCTATAACACAGCCTGTAAGACTGAAATTTCAAGTTCATAATAACGTAGTATTTTGCATGTACTTATAAGACTGGAATTCATATTTTGTATTCATTTGTATTAAAATATTTGCATAAATTATAAGCAAAAACATAGGTCACAGCAGCAAATATAGTTTATGTCTGACTCATTTACATATGAATGAAAGATCAATATACAGCCAAACTCCTTTGCCATGGAAACTCTCTTATTCCTGAGCTTATGACAAGTCATCATAAAGTTGCTAAAAAAGGGACAAACAGCAAAAGATTTTTTTCATTTTCCCTCAGCCAACTAAATTTACTTCTCCAACTGGTCATCTGGGCTAACAACAGTAAGAAAGCATTTCATAGCAGATAAATAGCTAGCACTAGTCTTATTTGCCTTCCTTCAAAGTAGGTCTAAAAGGAAAACTCTTCAGCTCACTCCAGCCAAGTTTTTAAGGTCTGTTCACACACCTACTCATCACATCTGCTATCAGCTCCACACTTTTTAAGCACTCTCTCAAGCGATAGGCTGAGTAGAGCACCAAATCTGACTAAACATACTGCAGCATATTAAAGATCTTGCAGTCAATTTGAGCTTTGTGCACCCCAGCCACCCTTTCCCACTTATCTGCTAGAACTCTTCCCATTTCCTGTGATTACTAGTTCATGATCCAGTGTATTTTCTTACCTATTTTCTCATATTCTCTGCAACAAAACCTTTTATTTTTTTCTCAGATGGGTGTAACTTTAATTGTATTTTGCTTTTGCAGTGGTGCAAAACCTAGGTTAAGCACCATAAAACCCTAAGGAGGCACTAGCAGAATCTATTTATGCTGTATGCCACAAAAGTCTTCCTTCTCAAGAACAAGCTAAAAGCATTTCCCTTTGGATGACATATGTTTTTGGCCCTGTAAATTATACTCAATACCTTTTGTTGTCTTATTGTGAGTTAATGACATCTATCAATTCCAAATATATGCAAGAAAATAATTGCTTTAGTGAGGAACAGCTATGTGCTCAGCTTTCTGCTTTCTAGGCTATCCCCTTATACTTAAGGGCTACTCTTGGTAAGAAAACCAGAGGCACCTACAAAAAAAATCAGACTGACTGCTTCTACAAAGACTTAGCTCTCTGTCAGACTGCTCCTAGAGGAAAACTGCTTCAGCATTCTTATTTTTTTCTAAACTATCAGACTAGTTCACCAGGCCAGTTTTGGTTAGTTTTTCACTTCTTCAAACTTTCCATTTGAAGGCTTTGAAAGCTTCCAAAATGATTAGGTGGTCAATCTCTAGAATAGTATATGATTTTCCCCAAAGTGCTGCTTTAATCTGGCTGTAATCCTAGATTGTCACTAGATCAGATTCCTGGCAAGAATTCTCTTGTCATAAAAGCAATCAACCCACTGACTCACTGTTCACTGGTCATTGGGACCAGCTTTGAAACCAATAATATCATTGTAGGTCCAAATTTGGGGCTCATTTTTCTGACTCCTTGTCATGGAGGTCTGGCCTGAGGCCGTAGTAAATTAACTTCTCATCATCTTGGGATGAACCTGAAATAGACTAAGGTACTCCTGTTTCAGGCAGTGAGTGCATTTACACTAGCTCTTCAATTTCCAGTTGTTGAACTTCCTGTACTAAGGCAGTTACTGTCACAGGGAAATACCCATTTTTGATATCTGGTCTGGGCCTTAAAAAGCAACACTGTGCCTCAATTTTACAAGCTTTATAATATGTGCATTTCTTTCTGACTGAGGACTGATACTGAATACCAAATTTGTTGCCAAAACCCAGTAATTAGCTGTTATTTCTTTTCCATCAAAACATTACAAGTAGTGCTGCTGATCAGTAGTAGCAAGGAAGCCACAGAAGAATTGCTTCTCATTTGGACTACTTTCCCCAGGGGAGATTGAATAATGAGACAGAAAGAGCAGGGGAAATGTTTTTCCTCCTCCCCATCACCCAGCCAAAACACTAATGCTTAAGGTAAAACTGCATAAATCTGTAGCAGACTGAAAGCTCTGTTTTGGCCCAGCATAACTTTTCTCTTTGTTATCAAACTTTTCTATAAGTCTTTTCTGAATTTTCGCTTCCTATATAAGGAATTTTCACTCATGACATATATTCCTTCTGTATATTTTACAGGTTTTTAAAGTTATATATATACATATATAATTTTTTTTTTCCTTCCTGGACAGGGAAAAGTTTTGACTGGTTTGTTGCAACATGCATCACATGACTCCAAGTGTTGGGTTCTTAATCCTGTGCTCGTGTTAGAGGCAGCATTTCAAAGAGTTTACTGGTGGTGAAAAGTTTTCTTTATTGTTTATTAATTTATTGTTCCAGCTGAAATCACACAACACTGTTCCACTGCAAGTTGTATTTTCAGTTGTGAACAAGAAGAAAATATTTTTATTGATACTTTATTCCTTTATCACTTTCTTCAAAAATTTATATTTAGAGCATTGTTTCTTCAATTTATCTTCAGAATATCTGTTTTCATTATAACGAGGAGTCCCAGTATGAAGAAATGTAACATTTCTATTTCATCCACTATATCCTGGAAATAAATTATTTTAGATCGCCTTCATGTTAACTATTTATATGTTGATATAATTTTCATCTTTTTTATGTTAATTTGTTGAGAATATATTGTGTGTCTATGATTAAAAATAGATTTAAGTAGTAATATGATTCAAGCATAACTGTTTACTTGATTTAAGTTTAATTACATTGAAAATAATTGAAAGTGCCAGATTAAATGTCAGCTCATTTTCTGACCAGTGTGTTTTTCCCAAGATATGGAAAATTAATAGAAACTTCCTCACAAAAATGATGATATATGTGGTTTTACTGTAAAATATGGAAACTTCTTTTTGTTCAGCTACACTCATTTCAGATTTATTTCAGACTTAGCTTATTCATCACCTTGAAAATTGATCATCCGTTCGTGGAGGTACGTAAAAAATCTCCTAAAGGAAAGCCATGAGCACAATTGTCATGCCACCTATCTTTTTAACATTCCAACATAGAAATTACTTTTGAAAAAATTTAGATATTTACTCATTAATGTTATCTGTCACTTTCCACGGTTTGAAATCTGATGATTTTTCTGCTTTAGAAAGGAAGTTGACTTAGGATATCCCATGCTCTTGACACTGTAATATTGATTTAATTTCAGGAAGCTAGTGGGTTAGTGTCAGACAGAGACTTTCCCTAGAATGTTACTTCAATTAGCAAGACTATATGTGCCTCAGTACCTTAACTGTTATACTCAGTCTTCTACTAAAACAACAAATACTTACTGTGTGAACGTGCAGTTTCTTGAAGAGTAAATTGCCAAAATCTATTATACTCCTTGCATTCTCATGGAGGAAGACTCACCTGCTGTTTCTTTTTCAAAATGCTTTTGCCTTCTAGCAGCTCCAAGTCTGTATTTGGTGACTGTCAAGTGCTACCACAGTAAAGACAGTAAAGAAGAAAAATTACTAAAATAGTCCAATTTAGGCTTTGTGCCTGCAATACTATGTTTGATGAACAAGAGAGGTAAAATCATTGTAGCTCCAATTCTGCAATTCTTTCAATCAGTCATCTGAAATGCCTCAGGGGACAAGTGTTATGTATCTTCCAACCCCCTTCTGTATCTCAGCACATAGTTATTATTACTTTAGCAATTCTTTATTTCCGAGGTTACCTCAACATATCTAGGGTTTTTTTGAAAGATTCAACTGGATTGTTGGTACACAGAGACAAACCAGAAGCCAATAATAACATTTTATTGGATTAGTAAGGGAGCTATCCCTGCAAGAATTTCTGGAATTGAGGCCCCCTTCAGACATCAGAGTGCAAACATGACAGACATGTCACTCTGAACTGGCAACTAGTACCTTTCCAGTCTGGTCACCCAGACAGCAGTGAAGAAAGTCACAAAAGCAAGTAGGCAATTACCCCCGCATGCGGGAGGTAGGGCACACAAAACTAGGCAGGCCTCACAAAATTGCAAACAGCTGGAAGTTTTTTGCACACATAGAATAGCAATGCTTGAATGCACAGAATCTTTTGTGTAGAAAAAATAAAATTCCTAGGAGATTAGGAAGATTCTTTGAGGATTTTGTGGAAACTTGTATCTGCCTGAAAAATGTGCAAAAGCCCTTATGGCTCTCACCATAAAACATACAGCATGGGCCTGAATTCAAGAGCAGAATTCCTCTCCCACATCCACAACAGTTTTCAGATTTTAGTTTCTGGATTTATCCTCTCTGTACACACACACATATGCATTTATAATTATTTTATTTGAAAATAACTAAAATAGAACTAAGATACCCTGGGTTTAGATATGAAAATATCAAAATTTTCTTCTCATCATTCAGTTCTTACATGACAGATTTTGATGAATTTTCTGGTGAGCTGCTGCTCTTTTCCCCACAGCTGCCCATATTCAGTGAATCAATCATAAGCCTTCCCAGGAACAAGCAAGTAAAGCCATTTTCTCTGAGTTTGTTTCTCACATAAATAAGCAAGGTATCCCTTGACTGTATTGCTACAGTTATTTAGATTCATTCATCAGTATATATAGTAATGCATTTAGTAAACTTTACCATACAAAATATCTTTCCCAAAGAGAAAAGTTATACAGATAAAATGCTAAGGAATATACACCTAAATGCTAAGGTATGCTAAATTGTAAGAAAATCCACAAGAAAATTGAAGAAACTTAATGTTCAAGCAAAACAAAGATAAGGTCCTCCAATCAAAGTCAAACCATTGATCGAATATTTTTAGGGCAAATACTTTTCTTTTTCTTGTGAATGTACCAAAGCTTTCTCAATTGTTTCACATTACCGAACCAGCTAATCTATTAACTAGTGCATGGTATACAGAGAAGGCAACTGAAACATTATACAAGGAGACAAATGATCAAACATTCATTTCTGATCTTGTTCTTTTTCCAGTTTATACTTCTGGGTAAATTTTCAGTCCTTGAATCTGGTTTGTGCAGCCAATGCACCCTGGGCTGGGCAAAAAGAAGCACAGCCAGCAGTGTGAGGGAGGTGATTCTCCCTCTCTTTTCTCTCATGAGGCCCCATTTGGAGTACTGCATCCAGCTCTGTCATCCTCAGCACAAGGACAGGGACCTACTGGAGTGAGTCCAGAATAGAGTGATGAAAATGATCAGAGGGCTAGAACTCCTCTCTTATGAGGAAAGTCTTAGAGACCAGGGGTTGTTGCCTTTCAATACTTAAAGAGGACTTAAAAGAATGATGGAGAGAGACTTTTTACCATGGCCTCTAGGCCAAGGGGTAGTGGTTTTAAACAGAAAGAGAATAGATTTAGATTGGACATAAGAAGAAATTCTTTTCTATGAGAGTTTTGATGCACTGGGACAGGTTGCCCAGGGAAGCTGTGGGTGCCCCATCATAAGAAGTGTTCATGACTAGGTTGAAAAAGGCTTTGAGCAATCTGATCCAGTGAAAGATATTGTTGCCCATGTCAGAGAGGTTGGACCAAGGTGATTTTTAGAGTCCGTTTCAAACCCAAAAACATTTGCTGACTCTCTAATTCGATATGCAAGTTTGTGTAGTACATGGTGCTCTGTGTGTGCACCTGACTGGCAATACATGCTCAACCCTGCAAGTAGCTGTACTGGGGGGCATGCAGCTGTTGCAGCATTGCCTCTCTTGGGCTGCCGGATTTGGCCCAATTCCCTTAAGAGTTTTGTGATTTAGAAATGAAACCAAAATTTGTTGCTCATCTTCTTGTGAATTTGATCACTACCTTCAGCAGGGGGGCTAGAGAGTAGCAAATACATAGTGAGAAGTTATCCAAGATATTATGGCAGCCATTATTCTCTATTAATATGCAGAATCACTGTAGTATTCTGAAATGGAATTAATCAAACAAAGTGAATAATATCTCTGAAGAAAATTGTATTTAAATAGCCAGAGTGTTTTATCAAAATTTTTACAGTAGTAATTAATGTCCAGAGTACTGAATGATATTGAAAATAAGCAACTGGAAAAAGCCCTGGAATAGCTCTTAACATGATCCAAGAAAAGAACACCCGAGAGTGGTGGTCTGTCAGGCCAGATTTTTGACAGAGCACTGTTTCCTCTTCCTTTTGTGTCCCTTTTTTTTTTTTTTTTTTTTGTAGAGATGAACATGTTGAAAAAGTTTTCCTTTAGAAGAATCTTCTGAAAGTATTAAACAGCTTCTGGATCTTTTTTTTTTTTTTTAATAGCAATTTCTCTGTTTTCATGATTTTATTTTTAGCAAACAGTATATAAAATGCAATGCTACACTTGGCTTCATTTCTAACACAAATACTGTTCATCTTCAATAGCCAAGACTAGATTGTCACAGAACACCTGCTGGCAGACAAGAGCAGTAAACAAGAGACGAAAGAAATACTCTATGTAAAATTATTCCAGAATGGCCTTATCAAATCAAAAGTTGAAAGTTCCAGCTTGGAGAAATGAGAAAGTAATATGGAAAAATTTACATTGCTGACTCTTACTGTTTAAATCTGCAAAGTACCAACCAATGTAACTGAGCATCCTCAGCACCACTGCTCTGCACTTTTCAGGAGTGGAATCTCAATAAATAGTAAGGTCTGAACTCACTGCAGGAAAATCTGGTGCTTTCATGAGCACTGCATTTGATATGAACAACCAAGTAAAAGAAAAAGCTATCCCTTTTATCCCTTGTTACTCAACATGCTGTAACCATTCTCATACTCCACTGTAGACTTTCATTTTACAATGAGTGTAATGAAAAAAAACAGT
>JACBWW010000306.1:0-14538 GCA_020086605.1 Lanius collurio | reverse complement strand
CAGTGAGTATATCAGCAGTATATCAAAATATCAGAGAAGAAAGCTGAGTATGAAAGTATATTTTAAAATCATGCCTATATTTTCAGTATTATAAACCTCTACATTTGAAACTGTACTTCATTTTTTCCTCCCTTTCCACCCCAGCCTGAAATAATGAGGCTCATTTAAATGATATTTTAAAAAATAATTTTTTTTCTTAGACTGGATGGTTTATAAGCCTTAGGCTTCTCAATTTCAAGCTTTCCCTCTACAGCTATGAAATCTAAGTGTTCACATTTTTCATAATGAAAGCTAAGATGGCTCAGCAGTCTTATATCTTCAGGAGCTGAGGCTTTAAGAAAAAAACATCAAATGCAACCAAATGCATGTTAAAGTCAGAGGAGTTGGCAACACTATGTTTTAGTTGCTATCCAGCAGTAAAATCACGTTGAAAAATAGGTTTATTTATAGTGGATGAAGCCCATAAGTATTCAGAGAAAAAGAATTAAGTTTACAGTAGTTAAAAACAATCAAATACCCAATCTGTGACTTTTCTAATCAGGAAGATTCTGCCTCTCAGTTGCTATATATGCAACAACCTGACAGCAATTAAGCTTGTATCCTATATTACTGAAGGCAAATGAATTTCGATTTTGATCAGACTTCCACACTTCATTCTAGTTATGTTTGTGGTAGCCAGAATTTATGTCTCATATGAAGTCAGTGATATACTGAGAAGAGGAATGCTCTTAACTGACTTAGTTTTACACAGGACAGTTCTTACTTTCTTGTAGATATAGCACACTTTGTCACTCTTAATGACTTCTTACTTTATACCAACTAGTCTAAGCCCTATTTGAAAAGTAAGATTTACTGCATCTCGAAAAAAGAAGCTTCAGACTTCATGAAGTGCCTTATCAAAATATATCTATGCATACTGGAATATGCAATTATAACCAATCCAATAACCTGTTCTCATCGAGATACTCTATCAATGATCATAAAAGGCCTTTATCTCTAATGCGCTTTGAGATTATGGTGAGGCTGATACAGGTACAATCTTTTTTTCAAAGAACTGAATATTCTGAGGTAGAAGAATATCCTTTATATCAACTTTCTGATGCTAAGCTTTAAGAGAACAAAGACTGCTTGAGAACAATTCTCAATGGCAGTAGGTTTTTAAGCCAGCTATGATGTTAAACATGAGAAAGTGAAAAGCCGCTTTACTTTTTTGCGTACATATAAGCTCAATCTTCAAGCTGTCAAAGAGCCTTAACTTTCAGTAACTTCAAATTTAAAACTTGCTTTGATTTTTTTTAAAAAGTAAAATGTGTAGACAAACCCCCACTGGAAGTACAACAACATCAAAATGAAAGAAGTTAACCAATCCTAACACACATTGCAGGAAATAAGGGGTGAACTTGTTCTCCCTAGGTATTGCACTTAGAAAGTCCTAAAGAGAATAGGATCACGATCCATCTGATATGAAATTTGGGATTGTTTGGTCTTCACCCCTGCTGGCCATTTTATCTTCATCTTGGAAAGAGGGAAATTTGAGTATTTTGCCAAAGACATTAAAAATCTGCTTTGAATCTAGAGAACTGTTATGTTGAGACTCCAGACAAGTCCTCCCAACCTGTACAGAGTGAATGCAACATCTGTACAGAAAGTATTTTCCTAAAATAGACTTGCTGTTTGCAAACAGAGGAGAACTTGTGGGTGGCTGGAGACCACCTTGAGCATAGAGGTCATGAAATGATAGTCTCAATTATTGGAGAAGTAAGGAGGGGAATAAGGAGAACTGCTAATGTGGACTTCTGGAGAGCAGACTTTGGCCTGTTTAGGACCCTGGCTGAGAGAGTCTCTTGGGAGCCAGTCCTGAGGGGACAAAAGAGTCCAAAAAGACTGGAAATTTTTTGAGAAGGAATTATTAAATGTGCAGAAGCAGACAATCCCCATGTGTTGAAAGATGAGATGATGGAGAAGACCAGCTAAGAGCTTTTTCTGAAACTCAGGAAAAAGAGGAGAGTTTATGACCATTGGAAGAAGGAGAAAGCCACTCAGGAGGACTGCAAACTTGTCATAAGATTCTGTAGGGAGAAAAACAGTAGGATTAAAGACAGGAAGTTAATACGGTTGCTACCAGAAAAAAAAAAAAAAAATTCAAAACAAAACCAAAAAGCATCCAAAACCCAATAAAAATATTTTCTTTAAATATATTTGCAACACAAAGATGGTTATGAAAAATCTCCATCATTTATTGCAGCAGGGAACAAGGGATGAGGACAAAAGAAGCCAGCCTTCAGTTGTATCAGGAGAGGTTTAGATTGGATATTATGAAGACTTCACCAAACAGGTTATCCATCCCTGAATCAGGCTGCCCAGGGAAGTGGTTGAATGACTTGGAGATATGTAGATGAGTCCCTTAGGAACATGATTTAGTGGCGTACTTGGCAATGTTAGGTCGCCCAACCTAAACGATTCTATGATTCTAGATATAAATCATACGTGGCATAACCATTATGTATGCACTGCAGAGACATTCTGAGTCTTGTGCATTCATAACCCACATTGTGGCCATCCAGATTATTCAGAGGCATTTATTTCTGAGAAATAAATACTTAAGTCAATACTTAATACTGCAAATAATCTTAAATTTAAATAACATATAACCTACCAAAATCCTGAAGTCATTTATGTGGTTCCTGAACTAACATAATGGGACACAGACATAAAATATACTATAGACTGCTTTGGTCTTTGAACTAGGACAATCCTGAAGTTAATAAAATTATTAGGTTATATGATTATGACATACATGTTCTTACAACTCAAAGTCCATTCAGATGAATCTAAGACAAATGTCACTGCAGTTAATTTCTAAGTAGTTATCCCAGTAACTGTGGAGGACTGTATCGATGCTATGGGATTAATACTGGAAGATATCAAAAATTCAGTTGCTTCACCTGGCAAATTCCTGTATCAATCACAAGATACTGAGACAAGGAATGATACTGAAGTCACTTGTTTTGAAGTACACAATGTAGGAATGATTCATTCATTTTCTTAAGTTTTATGAAACTATTGTATCAAAGAAGTTTTTTTTGTTTCTGGTAGATTAAAGTTTGACAACACTTCCCTTCTATCCAACATTGTTCAGACAAGCCAAAATATTTTATGCAAATTTAATTAGGACACTATTTTTAGGGAATCCATTTGTGAATCCCTGAATCCCTTGTTACATTTTCCTGTCATAAAAGAAAGAATCAGAGCTGTCATAAATTTTCAGCAGCAATGGCACGTTTTAAATGCATTGCTCCAGGGATCAGCAGAAGAGATGGAGAGCCAGAGTTCATCTGCTCCTGAGGAAGTTTGAGCTGGGAGACACGATTAATCCTGCTGGCTGTGTCCCCAGAATTGCCTACTCATCACTGTGATTGTCCAACACCTCCCTCAGCAACAAATCTGGTTTTATGAGGCTCTGCTGGATAGAACAGTCAATGGTTCCAAGGCCATTTTGCCACTTTAGGACACTTACTGGGCTAAACTACTGCCTACTTTAACTTGCCCAGAACAGTTACAGAGAGATCCAAATGGAAACCACAGTTTTTCAATAAGAAAAGTCTTAATAGATGGACTACAAATAATACATAAGGAAAAGAATTTTAGAGTTTTCATTTCAATCTCAGTGCTGGGCAAACCACTGAAGTCATCCCAAAATGAATTTCTCCTCTTCTGGTCATTTGGTTTAGATTACCAGGGAAAATATGAGTGGACTGGTCCAGTGCAAACTTATGATCTGTACTTTTAACTGAAAATAAGCATAGGTAGTAAAAAAAAAAAAAAAATCACAAATGCATAAAATAAGTAGGAAAATCTATTTATCTTTCATAAGAGGAGATTCCCAGTAAGTCTTGGTGTATGTGTGTGTGTATATATATATAACTATATGCTGGAAACCTCCAATAACTCTTTATATTCTTCTGGAAAAAATGTTCAGCATACAGCTAGACAAGTCCATAATATACTGGGTGAGCAATTGACTGATGGGCTGGGCTAAAAGAGTTATAGCAAATAAGAGTACCTCAGGCTGGTGGCCAGTCACTAATGGGCTTCTCCAGGGCTCAATTTTAGGGCTAGTGATTTTTAATTTATTAAATTATCTTTATGCAGGAGTGGAATGCCTTTTTAGTAAGTTTTCCAATGATACTAAATTAGGAGGAACTGTACACTCCGTCAAGGTAAGAGACACCTTACATAGAGATCCAAATAGACTAGAGAGCTGGGAAATCACCAATCAAATGAAATCTAACAAAAGCAAGTACCAGATTCTTCACTGATGATGGCATAATGTTGGTTCTTCATGAAAACTGGGGGACAAGAGACTGGAGAGCAGTGGTTGATAGCAAGCTGAATGTTGGTTGGCAGTGTTACCTGGCATCTAGGTGGGCTAGCCATGACTTGGGTGCATCAAACACAGTATGGAGGAAGATTCTCCCACTCCACACTGGTGCAGTCTCAGCCACTAGTACTGTGCACAGTTTTGAGTGGCTCGGTGGAAGAGGGACATCAAATTATTAGAGTGTGTCCAGAGAAGGGTGACCAAGATGATGAAAGATTTTGAGGTCAAAGCTTGAGAGGAGTATCTGAGGTGATTTGACTTGTTCAGCTAGGGAAGAGAAGGCTAAGGGGTGACTTCATCGTGGTCTACAACTTTTTCAGCTTGGGACGGTGGAGGGGAAGGTGCTGATCTCGTCTCTCCGTTGACCAGTGATAGAACAGAGGAAATGGGAATGTAGATGCATCAGGGGAAGCTCAGATTGGACATTAGGAAAAGGTTCTTCCATGAGAGAGCAATCTGTCACTATAACAGACATCCCAGAGAAGTAGTCATGGCACCAAGCCTGTCAAAGTTTAAGCAGCATCTGGATGACTCACTTAACTTTTTTGTAGGTGTCCTGCAAGGAGCAAAGCATAGGATCAGATTGTCCTTATGGTCCTTTCCAACTTGAGATAATATATGGTTCTATTATTTAATGTATATTTTTAAATATAAAAATACATTTATAATTTGTAGTTTTATATCTATATATATATATATAGATATGTATGTACTTGAAGTTGCCTTTTTTGTCTTTTCTGACTATGGGAATCCAGTCATCAAAGAAGAAGAAAGAGTAGAACTCAGGCATGCCTGACTCACATAGCTCATTTCCAAGCACTTTAGAATAGTCTCTCTTGAATAACTCTGGTTAATTTCTTAATTTATTTTCTCCTTCCTACTGATTTAATAATCTTTTATCCAATTAAACATCATCTTCTTGAGGCCAAGATGAAATACAAATATTAGTATGATGAAGCTTCTTCTGTGTAGTAATAAAACACTTAAAATATAAGAAACCCCCTAAAATTAAAAATCTGAATTCCTCCTTTCTGCTTACATTGATTTTAATTATATTTCCCAATACTCAGAAAAGCAAATATCTTCCATCTCCTTTTCTTTACTTTGTTATCAAAATTGAGCTGTTGATTCTGTCAAAATACACATACTATAATCAGCTGGCAAGTATATTGCCCTTGTTTGCCATTAGAAGTACTGCAATAGAAGTACTAAAATTATTTGGTCCTAGATATCTGTCCTAGCTACAATTTCTCTCAGATTTGTTATATGAAACTTATAACCTGGCACCCAGTTTGAATATATTAAAAACTCAATTTTGCTTATTTTTTCATATGGGAGTTTTAATTTGAGAACCTTCAAGTAAACTTTGCTCTTAAGCAAATTTTGCTTATCAAAATTCATCCAAAGACAGACAGATATTTAGAGAGTTTATACAAAGAACAAATCAATTATTGAACCAATGCACCTTTTAAGATCATAGCTAAGACGCAATTAGAACTGCAGAAAAGTGAATCACAGAGGCAAAAGCACACATGACAAGATCCAAAATTACTTTCCAGAGGGATGATGACAAAATTGAAAGGAAATAATCATTCCTCTATTACTGAAGAAAGATAACTGAGAATTATATAATCAAAATGTTTTCCACAGAGGAGAAATTCTTCAATATCTCAGTTTTATAAAAATGAAGTTATTTCTTCTGCCAAATTTCAAAATAATACTGATTCTAGGAGTCTTCCAGATATGTCTAGCAAGTCTTGCCAGAGGCAAAAAATCCTGGACTTTTGAGAATTAGAAGCTGAACAACTGATAGTCTTCTTCAAAAATACAAGTAGGAAAACCCAGAACTTATGCATA
Organism: Lanius collurio; assembly: GCA_020086605.1. Taxonomy (NCBI): domain Eukaryota; kingdom Metazoa; phylum Chordata; class Aves; order Passeriformes; family Laniidae; genus Lanius; species Lanius collurio. The sequence continues at coordinate 8,300 of JACBWW010000306.1, read as the reverse complement.
AATATGTGATTCATGAAAGATTTCAAGTGGGAAAACTGCTCTTAAGGAGCTAACATCCAAATCCCATTTGTGACAGCAATTGTTCAGATTCCTTTGAGTCTTTGGGCCTGGAAAGCTCACAGCTGATCTGTCAGCCAACCACTCCAACTAGTAAAAGGGGATGGGCCTTTCCTTCAATTTTTGACATTATTAGAAACAAATCGTAAACAGAAAAAGTATTTTCAACTGGTATTTGTTCCCTAATTAGTTGAATCATCAATTCAATGCTGATCACATTTCTAATGTTTTGCGTATTAATTATTTATATATTTACAATATATAAATAATTATATATTTAAATATATGTGAAACATAGGAAAAATGAAAAATGACAATGAAATGCAGATAGTGTCTAGTTTTTGCTGTGTTTAGTCTGACTTACAGATGTTCTTATTATTTTAACAAACTTATGCATGTCAGGAAACCAAAACCTGGAGCAAGAAAGACAGCTTCATAGCAGGCCTTTATAAATAATAAAACAAAAAAGAAAAAGAAAATTGAGGAAGAAAAAGGATAAGAAAAAAAAGGTAGAGCTAGGAGAAAAGGTGGTAAGATTCACAGGTAAACCCAAGTTTGAATAAATGGATATGGCAAATAGTACAGGAAAATAAATAATTTACATACTAAAATTATAATTTGAGTAGAATTAGTTAATTCTTAACTAATCTTATTCATCATTGTTTATAACTCAATTGATGAAAGAAAAATACATTCAAATTATTAAACTACTTTTTCCTCACAAACATTGTACATCATGTTTTAGACTGAAAAATTAAAAACCTCATGTCATTTTATTGCCATATTTTCATTTTTTATACTGTTTTCTAGCTGTAGTGTAAATGCATATCATTTCATTTTTTCACCTTTGCACAATTTTTCTGCTATGTGGGATGGAAATGTACTTTTCTTCCTAAGGGGCTAATTTCAAGTATTTATGCTGTATCCTTCATAAAAAATGTATGCTTAGATTTTACTGTGTAGTGTGAAAAGAGACAGCAGACTTCTTGCTTAGAATAAGAATTGAGCTAAGTTCAGCAAAATCTGGTTGTAAAAATGTCGCACTCTGGTACCAGTCCTGCATTTGCTCTGCTGCAGTATTGATAGCTTATTAGGCAACTTATCCTTGGAGCTGCTATTCTTAACAGAACATACTACCATTGGTGCCTGTCAATGGGGTATCAGATTGACTAGCCAGTGAGTATTTGTGCCTATTATTTTCCAATCATCTGTTTGCTGCTATAAAATATGAGAGAACCTTCTACAGCTTTTCTTGCTGGAGGAGACTTTGCCATTGGTTTCTCAAGCAAGTTCCAACCTCTAGTGAGGTACCCCATAGAGTACATTACTGATCTACACCTCATCGTCTTCAGGAGACAAGTGGCTTTAGATGACTCATGAGGATACTTCTGTTATACTGAAGGATCAGTCATACAAATCTCAGCCTCATATATGCAATTCTGAATTAAAAACACCAAATCTAATCAAGGCCACCTGAGAATCTGTATATTATTTGACACGGAATGATGACAGAGAATTAATTTCCAGCAGAACTGAAATAGCTGAAGTGTAACCTGGCCTTTTTTTGAAAACAGCTACCCCATGAATAGCAAACTATCCTGAGAATGGGGATTAGAAGCAGTCACTGCTTGCTAGTATCTGGCATTCCAACTGAGAGAAGGTGTGAAGTCAACCAGAAGGCAAAGAGCTCCTGAGAGCTGGAAAACATTAAGTAACCTAGTTGCCTTTCCCACAGAAAACTTCCATCAATAAACGAAGAAGACTTTTCTAACCATTTTCAAAGAATGGCAATCAGCTTAAAAGAAAAACAGGCAAATTCTCTGAATTCATCTGTCTGTAGAGTTGTTTTAATGGCCCATTGATTTTAAAGGCTCATTCATTACAGCAAGTACAGTGGAAGAGGAAACAGCTGAAGAGACATTTTCAAAGGTGTAGAAAGAACTCACTCTACTATATTGGAAGGAACACGTACATACTTTTGTATTTTAAATCAGGCAACTTCAAGTTTTAGGATAATTACCTGTCTCCAACAATGCAAGCAAGAATTGCATTCAGAAAATATTTTTTGTTGCTATAGAATGCAGGTACCTGTATAATGGTAAGGTTTGGTAAGGTTTGCTAAATATTATCCATTTGATCAGTAATAAAGCTATTAAATATCTTTAGTGGGGTTTGGGATTTACAAATGGTATAATTAGCTTCTCTACGCATACAAAGCAGCTTACCTGTATTCAATACAACAGGCCTTTAAAATTTAGGAGTAGCAGGTGGTTAGTATCAAAGTAAGTACCATAGAATCACAGAATAGTTAAGTACAGAAAAGACCTTTAAGATCATCTGCCTTCAAGGTAGCACTACCACCATGTTTACCTGTAAACCATGTCCTTAGGTGTCACATCCACATGGCTTTTGAGTGCTTCCAGGGATGGTGACTCTACCACTCCTCTGGGCAATGTGTTCCAGTGCTTTACAACCCTCTCCATGAAGAAATTTTTCTTAATTTCTGGTCTAATCCTCCTTATGAAATAAAGTGCTAAAATGTTAGACAGATACAATCACATTTGCTTTGGTAAAGGCAGTTGCTGTTTTTTCCTCAAGGTCACAGAATCATAAAACCATTTGGGTTGGAAGGGACCTTTAAAGACGAATTGTGCAAGTGTGTTACTGGAATTTAAGTGTCACTGATGGGAGACTGATTTGGTCTTGTGTCTGCAGGATTGTACTGGTCATCTTGTCAAGCTCTCTTTAATCTTCCCTAATCCTGTGTGGTCTTCTCAGTTCCTCCCAGTTTCTCAACTTGGCTGCAGAGCTCCTCAACCAGTTCTTACATCCCGTAGGCAAGATTCAAAATTCGACTCAACTTTTGAAGTTTATGCCATGTTTTCATTTTTTCTCCTTTTCTATTTCTCTGCACCATGCAACATGAAAGAACTCAAAGCCTTTAAATGTTACTTAATAAAATATGGTGTATATCCTCTCATTCAGGTGTCTGTACCAAGGGAGAAATAGGTTCTGTGGCAACTAGACAAGAAAGTTACACAAGTAATAAAAAACTGGACATTTGGGGCTTCACATAAAGCACATAGTGATTCTATAGAGGCAAAGATCATATAATTTTCTTTATATCACTCTTGATTTATGCTGCAATAACTGCAAGGAAAATTCAATCTATATTGTAATTTATAAGCATACGACTGAAAATTATCAGGACAATGACTGTTTGCTTATTAAGGGACAGGGACCTGAAGACAAAGCATGAAAACATGAACAACAAGACACAGGTCTCACTTTCCAGGGTTCCATCCCACAGTCCCCAGGGTGAAACAAGCAAGGAAGCCCCAAGGGTGGCAGCCAAGGATGACCAAAAGTCTGGGTGGCTATGCAAGTTTCTGACAGGGGACAGCTGAGGCCAGCATTTTTGCAGTCTCAGTGGGGCAGGGACTATAGCCCCAGGCTGAGAAATGCTGCAAGGGGCTCTTTGGCCCATGGGTACACCTGAGGAGACGCCCCAGGTGAGGTTGGTCAGGGCCAGGCACTGGTGCACTCAGGTCCTGACAAAAGCAATGCATGTCACGCATGGTGTTTTAAGCTGCAGGAAGCTACAGGAAATTAGATTAGATAGCTGTAATGGGAACTTCTGAATGAAAAACCTGTGGCAAGAACAACCTTCCCAAATGCCTGCCATAACATTCTCACCTGTAACAGAAGAAATATCAAAGCAATTTCAGTCTCCCCCTGGCAACTGGACACAACACGTGGGTCTAGATCAAACTGAAATTTTCCAAACTAATTATAGCATCTAATGAAGATTTCCATTAATAATCCCAAATACTAATTTAAAAAAAAAGCAGAAAGGTCTAATATTAGTGTTTGAAATTTCCTTGCCTACTTGATTTTAATCAGAAATTTCAGGGTTCTATGTGTTGGGTCAAGCAGAGACTTTTGCATATATGAGCTACAAGAGAACTCACTCTTCCATCTTCGGTAATTAGAATTACCCTTCCTGGTCCCTAGCATTCCCCAGGACCTGATGGCATAATTAGGCCTTCATCACTCAACTAGGTCACCTTATATCTTACTCTTTCATGTGGGAAATAAGCATTTTTCTTGCCCTTCCCTGAAGAGGGAAACCTCATCCATTTATTACATTAGGAGCACAGTCTTTGAACCAGCAGTATCCTTGAAATGTTGCTTGAGAGTGTGCTAGATGGCATAGATCAAATCCCGCCCGGCAGAGCAATGCTGCTTATGTGACAGTGCTTCAGAACATGCCATGGCCTTTTTCAGCTGATTAGTGTAAACTCTGAGTACCCAGAAAGCATTAAATTTTCTCTGAGGCCTGGTCTTTCACTTTGCTCGCTGCTTCAAGTACAATGAAGGATGTCCAACTCTGTAGATGTGTGGCAAGTTTCTTCCCTGTCTCATGAAGCTCCTTTCAACCACACATATTCACATCATTTCAGCTGACAAAATCACTTCTCTTTTCATAGAGTGTTCTTACTTGATGAGAGCATAGAGTAGTTGGGCATCTTCCCAGGTGCCCAAAACCACACATTTTACAGCTGGAGAAGGAAACATGAAATGGCATATGTATTTTTACCTCTCATCCTGACATTTGATGTGGGCAGGCAAGAAAGTGTTAAAGAAGCAGCTATTAATTTTAAACTTCTTAGCTGTATGGCTTCACACACAAACTCAGACATTTGTATTATCCTAAGAAATTGAATTTCCAAGGCACTCACCAGCCAGCGCAACATTTTCAGACTCCAACACCTTGTGAATCAAGCAGCAGCATTATTCCCACAGAGGGTAATTAGTGAATTCATATGGAAAATACCAAAATGATGGAATTGAGGACAGCACACAGCAGCTACTGTTAATGCTGTTACTGAGTAGTAAAGGTAGCATCAAACTTTGTGTTTTACTTTGTGTTTTACTAAGAACATCTGTCACATTGGAGCATGGGGATTCCTGCTCCTTGCAGGAAAGGATGCTTTTGTGTGCAGCTTGTCAAAATCTCAATTTTGTGTGTTTTCTTTGAGTTTTTGTGGAAGGTTTTTGGATTGTTTCTAATATTTTTTTTCTACAGTGTTTAATACGTTTTCTTCAATTATTCTTTTCATCTGAATGAAATAAATACAGAAAGGCCATCATCAAAGGCTCTTTCATGATTTTCAGCACTACTAGCAGGAGTTGCTGTAAGCCTTACATGTTCTCCATCTTGTTTCATCAATCATGTAGGTTGTTGAGAGTTCTCTCATAATAGCAGTAGAGTACTTGCAGGGCAGCCAGTGACTGGGTACACAGGCCTGTAAGCTCTAGCTGAGCCTGGACATCTGGAGAATACTTGTCTGATTAAAGCAGTCTTGTTGCTATTGTGTACCTGTAGCCATGTTGTTACAGTTTGTCTGGTAAAAACGGGAGGAAAAATCTAGATAGTTGTGACAGTATTAGTAGTGTTTCTGTAAAGAAAAACAATATAACTTTTTTGATCTGCCTGAGTGTCAGAGACTGAAATACTATTGTTTATGACTTAAACATTTTCTTGAAGGACTTTTAAAATTGTATTACAAAAGCTGCAGAGAAGACTACCTACTGCACCCTGAATGGGGCCCTGACTGAGGCCTTACTCTGCTCCCTGATGAAGATAAAGCAACAGCTCAGGGCTGGAGACATTCACAAAGCACCGGCTTAACACCTCCAAGGTGGAGACCTCAGCCCCAGGGCTATCAGCTGCCAGGCTCGAACAGACCCCCTGCACCAAAGGGTGGGGGGAGGAGAGGCTTTGGGTGTCTTGGAACAGCCTCTGGTCAGAGGTGCAGTGACTGCCCATCTTCTACTGTGCAGAGGAGCCTAACTGGGGGGTCCCTTCCGGGGGGAGGAGAAGCTTGTCCACAGCAGAAGGGGGTGACATGGCCCATCACAGGGGGCCCCCCTTAAAGGGGTCCCCAGACCCTGCACCAGAGTGCCAGAGATGATGCAACAGACCCTCAGTGTTGCAAGGGACAGTGTGTCAAGCCAGGCCCTGCAAGAGAGACACGCGGGCGTTCCCACCTGGCCCAAAGCATATATTAACCCAGGAGATTCTGTACTCTGTGGCATGTGGTGGCATGACGTGACATGTGGTGGCGTAGCCACAGTGGCAACAGGGGACCCTCACCAGCAGAAGACAAGATGGAGGGGAGCAACAAGATGGCGTCGGGACCCTCAGATGGGTGATTTGCTTCCACCCAACCCCTGTCACCTCTCCCTGTACCCCCAACCCCCCATGCACATTTCTTTTTCTATTTCTTTCTTTTCTCTTTCCTTCTCTTTGAATCTATACTATTAAATAAAATACATAATTTTTTTTTTTGGCATCAGCATTTAATCTCATTTGGTTTAATCTCGTTTTTGGGAACATTTTGAACCTTCTAAGTTCTTTCCAGTTTATGCACAGAGATTTAGCTTTCTTTGCTTTTCTGGGTTTGAACTGGATCATAACACTGAGTCATAGAGCAAATGAATTACTCAATGTGTTCAGTAAATATTCCTGAAGTTTGCTGTATATTTTTGTATTCACATCATAAAAGGAAAGGATGCATTTCACTTATGGTAATACTGATGACAAAAACCAAATGGAAGTATCATTACCTTTTATTACCTTTCTGTGAAGTCTCTGCAGAGGTTTGTTCTTAAGCACATCCATGAGCAAAGACCTAAGTATATTTTGTGTAACTAAAAAAAAATGCTGATTTCTAGAAAGAAGTGTGTTTTCTGGAGTCTTGGAGTAGGATAGGCACCACATAATTAAGATAGTATATTATGGAGGGATAAACTGCACTAGTTTTGTTGCCTTCTTGAACCAAGAAAACACACAGTTTGTAGTACTCTGCACTGAGCCACCTGTCTTTTCCACATGCCAGTTTGTGTCTATTCATCAGTGTAAAATTAATGAAAGGAATTTATCTACCTAACATTCCTCTCATCATTGAGGATCAAACCATGAGATCTGCATTTTAAAAGTACTTTTTATTGCTACAGTGAATTGTTTTGTTTTACTAGGGTGTAAGTAAATTTAATTTCCCCAAAGTAGCCACTAGAAAAGAGGATATCTGAGGAGAGACATTACTGATCCATCAGAAACTGCTGGGAAAAAGCCCCTTTCTCTCCTGGAGGAAGTTATAGAAGCAGTAAATCCTCAGATTTTCTGGCATAATATGTCAATTTGCTACTGACAACCTAAGGTCAGACAAGCCTGCTCAGGATGTGAACATAATTTTTTTCTCATACATAGTTTTTCAGTATGTGGCAAAATCTACTCTCAACAGTTGCTTTACATCTACAAGTACTGGAACAGTTTTTGCAGACTAAGATAAACAAAACTTCCAAAGAGGAGAATCTTTTCCCAAAAGGCTTTAAATTTCTGCACTGCCAGTTAAAGTGCTTTCTGCAGCTTGAAAGGCTGTAGCAAGTGCTGCCGTAGGGAAGTCCTAAGGACTGTGCTCAGCACATAGCTTCACCACAGCCTGCTTAGGACAAGTGTGACAGAAGAGGTCACAGAAAAGAAAGTGAGCATCCATCTGATAATTTCCTAGGCCTGTCAGCAGCCAGGCTGATTGTCTGCTTCAGCTTACTAGACCTTATGAGAGGAGACAGCTTATAACCCTTCAAAAACCTCACCTCTTCTAGACCACAGAAAAGTTATTTGTGTCAGCCCAAGCAAAGGGAAAATATCTTCCTTCCCAGAAAGGCAAAACATCAGAGAAGCAAAAAGCTACCAGACTGCAGCAAGAGTACTCATGTCCAAGAAGAAAATTTTGTCTCTTCCATATGAACCTTTGTGTATTCTATGTAGATCCTTGCATCCAATTCTTGTACCCTCTCTCTCCCTCCCTCCCTTCCTGATATGGAGTTTACCAAAAAGGAGTTGAACTAGCAATAACAATTTTGATTATAATAAGTCCTGACAGTTAATATTCTACTTCTTGCTCCTAGTTTAAAATTTAAGCTTTTGTGAAAACATAACTAATGCTAGTTCCAAAGGACTCCTATTGCTTGATCAATTTTTCATTAGTGTGTGTACGGGGTAAAGGAGCCTGAATCACAGGGCTAGATCTTTCACTGGTGTCCCTCATTGCAGCTCCATTTATATCACACAAATGCTGTTTATTTACAGCAGCCTTGGATAACCCAAAGGCACTCTGGAGATCCTTTCTTGTATTTGCAACTTAGACAAATTTATCATGTATCATGACACTCAT
>JACBWW010000305.1:0-49986 GCA_020086605.1 Lanius collurio | reverse complement strand
AGCTACACAAATACTCAGTTAAAAACAGCAGTGGAGTCAACTGCTCTCACATGCCTGAATACAGAGCTGGGTATCTGAAGCACAAAGCACATCTTATTAAATGCTATTGTGTGAAGATGAACTCTGCAGATAACAAACTAATTTATACAATGTGCCTTGCATCAGAAGACACTTACCACTATGAAGACTAAGTTGGTACTATAAAAGCCAATTAACATCAGGGCACTGGTATAAATAAAGCTGAGATAAGCTCAAAACACAGAGAATCTTCACAGAGCCTGTTGATTGCTTTAAGCCCATTTCTGATACATGATGTATGGTCACAAGTAGCAAAGAGCTTTTAGATTTATGCATATTTTTTCTTTGTGAAGCACAAACCAGGAGGATCTTTTATCATGCCAAGGGTTGCAAAGAAGGCAGACATCTGCTTGCTGGCTTTCCCCTACAGCTGCAGAGCTCTCTGTGATCCTGGCTGCAGCATTTCCATTATTCAAAGGCAATGGCATGGCAGGCGTGACTGATCCCACAGCCAAGGGCACTGCGCTGGCACAGGGACTGAGGGCACTGCTCGAGCCAGATGTTTGTAGCCCCTTTAACTGTTTACTCTGCTGAATCCTTCTGCTGAAGTAGTGGCAAGGGCTTCTCTGCTAGAGGAGTAACAAGGCTTGGTTTCGGAGCAAATGTTGGATTAAAGCAGCCATCAAAAGCAGAGAAAGAAATGCGCAAGGGAGTGGGGACGACAGCTAGCACTCCAAGGAATAAAGCAAGAACATTTCTGGCTGCACACAGTAATGAGAAACAGCAAATCGGGACAGAAGAGCCCATTATCACAATCATTCTGTTTACGGTATCACAATTCACAGTCTGGCATGTAAATGCTGAATAGATCCAGCTGCTTGTAGGAAGACAACTGTAACAGCAGCTTGCAGCTCCATGTCTGGACCCAGGACAACAAAATCCATCACACCTCTGTCAGCATTTTCTTCTCTTTATATCCCTGGTTATTGGGAGGAATGAAGTTGGAATATTTCATGGACTCCAGGTCTTCTGCTTCCAGGAATTCAGATTTGCTGAGGGACTGATTACTATCCCCTTTCTTGGGCTCAGAGAAGGGTGACTGTTGCTGGCCGCAGGTGACGTGGGTGTACTGGCACTGCTCTTCGTGGTCAGTCTCGCGGTGGTAGAAGTAGTTGAAGTTGGACACGATGACAGGGACAGGCAGGGCAATGGTGAGCACACCAGCGATGGCACACAAGGAGCCCACAATCTTGCCCCCCACGGTGACAGGTCTCATGTCCCCATAGCCCACAGTAGTCATGGTTACCACTGCCCACCAGAAAGCATCAGGGATGCTGGAGAAATGAGACTCGGGGTCATCGGCCTCAGCAAAGTAGACAGCACTGGAGAAGAGGATCACCCCAATGAAGAGGAAGAAGATGAGGAGGCCCAGCTCCCTCATGCTGGCTTTCAAAGTCTGTCCCAAGATCTGCAGCCCCTTGGAGTGTCTGGAGAGCTTGAAGATCCTGAAGACTCTGACCAGGCGGATGACTCTGAGGATGGCCAGGGACATGGCTTGCTGCTGGCCCCCACCCCCATTGCTACTGCCAGCCCCGGGCTGCTGCTGCTGAGCCAGCTCGGTGCCCAGGGTGATGAAGTAGGGGATGATGGCCACGATGTCGATGATGTTCATGATGTTGCGGGAGAATTCGGGCTTGCTGGGGCAGGCGAAGAAGCGCACCAGGAGCTCAAAGGAGAACCAGATGATGCACAGGGTCTCGATGAGGAAGAAGGGGTCTGTGAAGAACGGACCGGAGCCGGCGGCGGGACGCAGGGGCGGGGGGGTCCCGCTCGGCGGCGGCAGCGGCGGCAGCAGTAGCGCCTCGTCCCCGAGCGGCGCAGCCTCCCCGAAGCCAGGTTGGGGGCCCTTGGGCTCCTGGCGGAACTCAGGCAGGGTCTCCAGGCAGAAGATGACGATGGAGATGAGGATGACCAGCACGGAGACGATGGCGATGGCCCGGGCCGGCCCGGAGCTCTCGGGGTACTCAAAGAGCAGCCAGACCTGGCGCTGGAAGTGGTGCTGAGGCAGAGGCTTCTCCTCCTCTTGGATGAAGCCCTCGTCCTCCCGGAAGGTCTCGATGGCCTCCTGACCCAGCTGGTAGAAGCGGATCTCTTCCAGGAAGATGTCCAGGGGCACATGGACCGGCCGGCGCAGCCGCCCCCCGGACTGGTAGTAGTAGAGGATGGCGTCGAAGCTGGGCCGGTTGCGGTCGAAGAAGTACTCATTGCGGAGCGGGTCAAAGTAGCGCACCCGGCGGCTGGGGTCGCCCAGGAGCGTGTCGGGGAAGATGGAGAGGGTCCGCAGCTGCGTCTCGAAGCGCAGCCCCGAGATGTTGATCACCAGGCGCTCACTGCTGCAGCAGCTGCCGCCGCTCCGCTCCTCGCCCGGCGCCTCCGCCTCCGCCTCGCCGCCCGCCCGCGGGGCCGCCAGCGCCAGCGGCTCCTCCGCCCGCATCCCGTCCGCTCTGCCCGGAGCTGCCCTTCCTCGCCTGCCCTTCCCTGCCCCTCCGCCTCGCCCCGCTCGCCTTCAGCGCCCGCCGCCCGCCGCCATCCGCCTGTTGCGCCTCGGTGCGGCCGCGCTCGCCCGGCGGCTCCGCGGGGCTCCCGGCGCGGCTCCTCCTCCGGCCGCGGGGCTGGGGACACCGCGCTGCTGCTGGTGGTGCGCCCGGCTCCGCGCTGCGCTCCCCGCGCTCACACACACACACACACACAGATACATGCGGAATGGAGAAGGGAGAGGGAGGTGTACGAGCACACACGTACAGGGTTACACACGGGGAGAGGGGCACACGCAGACACACGCAGGCACCGGCACGGAGACAGAGACACGCACGCCGCGCCAGCGCCGACACGCTCAGCTACAGACGGATGCGCGCACCCGCCGACGGGAGATGCTCACCCCAGCTCCCCCCCCCGCCGCGGAGGACGCAGCAGCCCCAGCCCAGGCGCCGGCTTTTGGAGGGAGACCCCCGAGGGGAAGCCGCTGCGGGATCAGCTCTCCGCCTGGGAGATTCGCAACAGCTGGTCCAAAGGGCGGCACCGCCGTCGCCCTTCTTTCGCCCACCTCTCCCCTCTGGAATCCTGCCCTCGTCCCTTCAGCCAAAGCGCTGCCGGGGCTGTCCAGCCCCGCCGGCTGCGGGCAGGGCTCGGAGCTCAGCCGTGGGACCAGACTGACCTCGGTGCTGTTCCTGTCCCTGCCGCAGGCTGGAGTTGACCTTGAGCCAGTCACTCCATGCCTGTGGCTCGCGGACCTCCATTTATAAATGTCATTGCCATGATGCAAGCACGACGGTGGCATCGGACCATCCACAGATGGGGACAACCTGTCACGGTAAACAGTGCAGCCAGGGAAAGACACAGGTAAATGCGGTTTCTCGCCTCATTTGGAGTGGATCGAGTTTGCCTCTTTTCCCACATTCCAAACACGTGAGCTTGCTCTTTTTTTTTTTTTGGCCACCACCACACAGTCAGCACTATGTCTCCCCAGAATGAGAATGTGCATTTCACAAGCAATCTGACTACCAGCTCTTTTTAGTTTTAGAAACCTGTGGCTCGCTCCGTCCCTGTCACGCTCGGCGTCTGAAAGCGCAGAGAAACGACACAGTACTTTCTCCTGCAACAACCCGAAAATGGGGCTAACAGGTGACTCCGCTTCCATCTTTCCCAAGACAAAAGTCTGTCTTTCCCTTGAAAGCCCTTTGTCGGTGCTAAATGTTATTAACCAGGCTTTTATCATCACAGCATCTGATGCCTTTGCTGGCTGCAAGCCATGTGCTTAGCCTACACCATCTCTTAGCAGCACGGATCTAGAGGAAAACATTCCCCTTTTTACCCCTCCTCCCAGTCCCTCCTAACTAGCTGGCAATTCCTGGTTCAGGCTCTGGGCATTTTGACCAGCTGACTATGGCTGCTTTCTTTGGCTTTGTTCTCAGGAAAGAGGTGAATATGATTTAAATGTCACTTAATCCACTTTCCTTTCTCACTCATTAGCATTGAAGACGGCTGTTGCAAGAGAAAGCATATTTGTTTCATTTATAGGGAGATGGTTGTCACACAGGGAAGCACATTTTCATTTCATATTACACATAATTGGGGTATGGCAGCCAGATGAAAAAGACTTTGCAGGAGAATATACCTATTCTTTAAAAAAAAGAATCCATGGTTGCCTTTATAACAGTAAGATGCTTCTTGCTGAAATTTCTTTTTCAATTATTATAATGAATTATTCATTCCCGGGATTATTTGAATCATAATTATGATTTATTCATTTGCAGGGCTAACTGTTGAGAAGTCCTTTCAAAACAGCTTTCGAGAGGGATGGGAAAGCTCCCGAGGTTTCTAAGAGGACATGCAGGGCATGTGTACATCACCGTGATGGAGCTCACCCAGTGCTGGGTTTGAAGGAGCAGAGCAGAATTAGCGTGGAGCTCCAGCACGGTTTGCAGGACACTTTTTCAGCTCACACAGACATTCCATGCTGCCACAGCTCTGGGCTTCCCGTTACCTGGGCGAGCAGGGCTCTAGAGAGCCGAGGTGCTCCCTGCATCCCATCCCTTCCCACTCTGCTCACGTCCTGCCACAGCCCAAGTCCGAGCCGGCACTCAGGCTGCTCTGCACCATCTGTGCTTGCTCCGGACAGCCCTCCAGAAGCCGCTGTCCTTCCTTTGGTGTGCTCACAGTGCACCTCAGACTGGGTATTAAAGCCAGAAGCAGTTGCAATGTGCAACTAAACTCTTTTTAGCAAGCAGCCTGCTCCCGAGCCGCTCTGCACCGCGGTGCCTGTGCAGCCACACCCCTCACTTCTATATTAAGAGGCAATGCCAGCTGCCACAATTCAGCCTCCGTGCAGATCCTGCTGGGCCAGCAGCCCCCAATGACACACAATTTGCAGAGCTGGAGGCAAGGGAGACCCGGAGATGTCAGCAGGGACAAGAGCAGCGTTCCCAAAAGCCATACTGCCGCACCATAACGCTCCCTGGAGAGAGATTTGGGGGCTGGCTCTGAAGCCAACACCACGAGGCCAGTGCCACCTCAGGGTGCCAGTAAGCTTCTCTTTGAGGTAGTGGCTGTGATCACATCTCCAAGCTCAGGCACCTTGCTGTGGTTTGAAAGTTTATGATGACCACATCCTCCTGCAGGCTGTATTGGTCACTAATGCCAAGGTGCACAAAAATCCCTTCATAGATTCATGGGGAAAATTGTTCTGACTAGCACAGGACACCCAGATCTGGGCTCATCCTACTCCAAAATCTGGAGGCACATTGCCCTCCCAGGCCTGGTGCATAAGGCACTTGTCAATCTGCAGCACAGGAGTTCTGTTTCAACCATTCCCTTGGATGTCTTATGCTCCCCCAAGTGTGGCTCAGCATTCTGGGTAACACTGCCACTCTTTGGATTTCCTTTAGCTCCCTTTTGCAGGATTTGATGAGACCAGCACTACAGCTGCCACAAAGTTGTGTCTGTGCAGCATTTTCTCAGGAAAGCCAAACCCACAGACCCTCACTCCAAAACGAAGATATCCCAAGTGGGAATCTAGATTTGAGGCTGGGGCATGCAAAACTTCTTAGCCACTGCCTTGCCTCCCTGCATTTCCCAGTCACTCTAGTGTTTCATGAGCTTTCCAATTCCCTCCTCTGCAGTTCTTGTGCTACCCATATCTTCTGCTTCCCACATTCAGGTACTTTCCCCAGTTATGGAGCTTCTCATCCCTCTGACCCTACTACAGTTTCTTCACTTGCTTGCAGCCCAGTAAGAAAATACTTTTCATATCCGTTTTCCAAAACTCCTTTTGGGGCTGAAGGCTGCCCAGTAAGTGCTGGATATGTTGGCTGACCACCTGGGCATTCAGCAGAACAGCTTGACATGCTTTGCTCATGTGGCATCTTGTAACACTCGCCCTCATTAAACAAAGAAACAAGAACACCAAGCAACCTTCCATACCTGCAGTGTTTTTTGGTGATCAATGCACCTCTAAAATCATCCATCAACACCTTAATGTGCAGCCTGGGAGGCACAACAGAACCTCCCACAGGCTGGAAGCACTGGGGTAGGACTCATCTCCCAGGAGACAAAATATTCCACACATCAAACAAATCTCTACAGTCGAAAAAGAGCAATAGACAGGGAAAATACAACAACAAAAAAAAAGCAAGAACTGGCAGAGCATCCCCATTTGAAATGGTAATTTACACTTATGCACAGTACCAATTACAGCCAACTTCATACTTCCCTTCTTACTCAGAGCCATAAATCTATAAATGAGAGTGCTGAACAGGTGAGGGAAGCAGAATTAGTTTGAGCCCTGGAGCTGTTAGACATGCCACTCAGAAACAGGGGTTCTCCTGGTCTGTTCTCTCACCAGAGAACAGGAGAAACCTGAAGGATGTTTATTAACATCCTTCCAGGCATCAGAGAATCAACTGCTATGGCATCAAATGTTCATGGCCAGATCCATGAGTGCCTTCAGCCTCTTTATTCTAGTCCAAGTGAAGGCTTAGGCCTGAAACATTGCTCTGCATGTCACAGAATGCCAGACTCACTCAGGATAGGAAAGAACAGTGATTTCATGGAATATGGACAATGAAACCTTGGCTTTCCCATTTGTGTTACACTCCAAGAGGAAAAAAAATATTCTCAAAACAAAGAATTCTCAATTTGTGTAACTGCAGATCTCAAAGCTCCAGATGGCAACAAGGTGAGGCAGGTTGGGGCATCTGACAATAACCATCTACCCATCATGATGTAGTTTCATCCATCACCACAAGGAGCAGGGATAAAAAAATCCCAGTTTTCTCAACGTAGAAGTAATTCTGATTATTCTCTGATGGGAAAACATCCATCCCAGTCCTAGAATCATAGAATGGTCATGGTTGGAAGGGGGTCTTAAAGACCATATTATTCCAAACCCCTGCCATGGGCAGGGATACCTTGCCCTAGTCCAGGTTGCTCAGAGCCCCATCCAGCCTGGCCTTGGGCAGTCTCTATCCTGCCCTTTGGAAAGGGTGCTTGAGCCACTGCTGACTGATGGAGGAAAAATTGCACTTCCATGAAGTGAAGGTGACAGTCCCATTTCCTGGACCAACCCGGACTATTCCTGGAATACTGCCTTTCCTGTGTGTTGAATGAGGACATGTCCTTCCACTGGCAAAAATACATAAAGATGTAACTAAAGATTTTGTCACAGTACTGGGATAAAAGGAGGGGGGGAAAGACAAAACAGGCTATACCAGAAACTTTCACACAAGTAGTTCCTAGCTCTCAAGTACTTCTATTAACCTAAAGTGCCTTTAATATTGTCTTTGTCTTGGCTTTTCCCCCAAAATTCTATCTATAGATGAGTAACTTCTAAACCTCTATTTTTAAATCCCTTAAGTATTTCCCATGTAAATATGTTTGGATTTTTTTTTAATGCTTTTTCCCAAAGAGACACTAGATGTATTTCATGGACTTCAGGTTTCTGTTTATCTCAGGAGTAAAAACATTCTGGCCTGCCAGAGTTTTTAGGTTCACAACACAACCCTGTGCTGTGAGAGCAAATGAATGAATGTGACAGAAAATAACTGCAGTGTGCAGAGAAAGGTGGAGGGTTTCACAACTCTTTGCTAGGCAGCTTAAAATGACTGAATTGGATAAATACTGTGTCAGGTTCTGCAGCATCATCTGCAACTGCTTGGACCACTCTGTTCACACTTAAGCTGGACTTTGTCCTCTCTTGGGCCTGTTCAACCCCTTTTTCTCTTTTCCATTCCCATTCAATTTCAATTCTTTAATTTATTTCCATCCTACAGGCCCTGAGCTGTAGGTCCCAAATGTTTATCCTTCAATCCTGTGCCTCGGCTTCTGCCCATGTCCCATGCTCCTTCCCATTTTCTACCTTCTCCCAGCCTTTTCAGTTCACTGTTCTATCCTTCCTTGCTTCCCAGTCCCTTCTGCTCCTAAATCCTTTTATTTAACACTCTGGCTCACACCAAAACCGAAATATTTCAACAAAGCCCCACTTCCATGCAAGAGAAAGGCATTATTTCCAAAATGACAAGTAATTCTTGAGAATTCTGCTGTGGCATTTGGTCTCTCTACGTCTGGGTGCCCTCCCAGTGCTTCCAAACGTACAGTGAGGAAAATTATTTTAGCCCAAGTCCAGAGTACCCTCACAAGGAGTCCGGGCTAAGAGCAGGTTGTACATGCTGCCAGTGACACCTCTGATGTTTTTAGCTGCTGGTGCAACATTTTTTAAGTGGTCCAGCAAATGGCCAGTGCCTTACATCCTGTGTAAGGGTATGTGGAAGGAGAAAGCTTCAGCTTCTTTAAGGTAAACTGATCAAGGACTTTTTCAATGCAAACAGAGACTCTTGGCAAGGGCCTGGAGTGACAGGACAAGGGGGAATGGCTTCACACTGACAGAGAGCAAGTTTAGATTGGATATTGGGAAGAAATTGTTCCCTGTGAGGGTGGTGAGGCCCTGGCACAGGTTGCCCAGAGCAGCTGTGGCTGCCCCATCCCTGGCAGTGTCCAAGGCCAGGTTGGATGGGGCTCTGAGCAGCCCGGGATAGTGGAAGATGTCCCTGCCCATGGCAGGAGAGTGGAACAAGATGATCTTTATTGCCCTTCCCAACCCAAATCATTCTATGAATCTGTGATTGTATGAAAGGTGATAATAAAGGGAAAAATAGTAAGAAAAACATGCAGAGAGACACAAATGGATAGCAGAGAAATGATAAACACCAGAATTCTTCAGTCACTAATTACAGTGGATAAGATGGGGGCAACAAGAGGAACAGGAGGAGTTGTGACAGTTGAGGGGGCCTGCAAAACTTGATAGGGAGAGTTTAGGAGCTGCTGGCCACTTAGAGCATCCCTTAACAACCATCCCTGAGTGAAACTTCCACTGAGGGCAGCTCTACAGTCACATGCACTTACAGCCTGTTTAAACTTTATTAAAAAGATAAACAAAACCAAACCAGACAGACAAAACCCAGGAGAAAATCAACCACCACCAACAAAAGAACACCTCAGCTGTGGAAGTTCGTTACATTTAATTTTTTTAGTCATTAACAAGTTCTAACAGGCTGTTAGATACTGCCTGGATCATAACAAAACTCACTTTATTTTATGCCACCACTGCATGTCATTGTTGAGAGTGAACAATAAACAAAGATTTTAGTGAGATTTGTACTGCTCTGATGTGAAGGGAACTCAGTCTGCAAGGGAAGCCCCCATGTGCATCACACATCCATCCTGCCCCCTACACAGTGCCATGAGGAATATGCTGTCTGCACAAAGACCTTCCCCCTTCCTATTTGTCCATTTGTTCCCCCAAGTGCAGGTCTGTCTCTTTAAAGATCACCTTTGCATCGTTCTCAGCAGGCAATGTTATGGGGAGTGCAGGCACTGGCCTGAGCAGGTGCACACAAGAGGGAAAGCAGACGGGAATGCTGCTCCCTGAAGCCACACAGCTCTTCCCGCCCGCTCTCCCTGTCCCCACGGCCAGCCACGAAGAGGAGGGAAAGCATTTGACTTTCCTGCAACTTCAAATTGCCCTTCACAGGGATTTCTGTTCACCCCTGAAGTGGAAGAGATGAGACTTCCAGAGGCCATCTGGCTAAAAAGGGTCATGTCCCCACCCATGAGGACACAGCTGGCAGCACCGTGTTCCTTCTCTCACCTCAGGCTGCCTCTCCCTTCATCCCATTCTGTGACTTTTGTGCCTTCCCACTTCCCCAGTGTCTTGTCTGCAGGCATGAAGAGCCCTGGAGATGCAGCTCTCAGTCTGCCACCTGTTATCCCATCCCTCCCTGCCAGGAGCAGCAGGTCTTGGCCAGCCAGAACAGTCCCTCCCACAGATATGAGAACATCTGGTCTTTCCAGAGCTAAGAAATCCTCAGGGATTTCCATAGTAAAGCTCTGACAAGTGTCTAAAGAAATACATGTTAAAAAAAAAAAAATGCATTGAGCAAATTTCTTCAAGGATGGCAAAAAGCACACCACGACATCAGAATAGCCTCCCTGCCAAATTTTCTGTCTCTGCTCAAAAAGTAGGAGAGCTTTGTAGCAAAATGAGTGTAATAATGTCTGACAGACAGGGCAAAATATTTTCCACCAACTTTGTTTCAGAGACAGCCAAATTTTATTTTTTTTCCCTGATTTGTTTTAGCAGAAGCTTTCCAAATAAAAACAAACAAGCAAATTAGCCTAGAGGTAGACAAGCAACATGAAAAGAATCTTATTTGAGCAGTCTTTAAGATCAACAAGAAACCTTCCAACTGGGGCAGAGAGGGCCAGACTCCTTGAAGATAACAGTAATATGATCATGGAGTAACAGTATTTTACTCCTTGAAGATAACAGTAATATGATCATGGAGTGACAGTATTTTGGGATTGTTATTATTGAATATAAACCAAAGAGACACCAAACTCAATTAAAGCTCAACTTGATGTAAAAAAAAGCAGTACCAGACTAAATCCACTCACACAGCCCTCCCACTTTTTTAGCTATAAAGGGCAGAAATAACTTCTCTTCTTGACCATGGAAACATGAAGTCAGTCTTCAAATAGAAAGCAATAAAAATCAGATGTAAGATCAGCTTTAGACCATAAGCCATCTCTTCCCCTGCATGAAAATTGCTGAAAATCAGTGGGGTATTGCAGAGAAGCTGAATAAAAACCATAAGAGCCACAGATAAGGTGAGGATGAAAAATATCTGACAGAAATCACCCATGCAAAATCATCTGTGTCTGCTCCTGGACTTTCTGGAAACCACTGGAGAGCCACAGTTTCTGATTCTTGCAGTCTGAATCAGATTTCAAGGCAAGAGGAACTGGTTCCATAAGTAAACAAGCAAAAAAAAACCCGAAAGCTAATACATGAATGATCCCATTGCTCAGTGAGGTAGGGAAGGTAGAGACAAAGGACAAGAAAAAGTCCGAGGTGTTCACTGATTTTTATTTTTTTTTTCTTTAGTTATTCCCAGCAACATTGCCTCCCCTGTTTTATCAGGAATGCAGTGTTGCCTCATCCCCAAATGCCCATTATCTAGGAAACAAAAGCCATTTCACTTCCCTGGCTATGTCCTTTGCTACAACTTAGTGGAATCCGAGCAGTGTTAAACTGCAATGGAAGAGAGCTGTACTGCAAGTTTGTCTGATATGAGACCTCCAATTTCAGTTTTTTCCCAGATTTGGAGCTCAGCAGAGTCACAGTTTTAAGCACTAGATGCAGTTTCAAGCCTTCTGTGTTAACCCTGGAAGCAGATCTGGGAAAGCTTTACTGTAAAACTTCTTTGAGAGCAAGGGTTTCCAAGGAAAGGGTGTTTTCCCCAAGCTCCAGCTGCAGCACCAGTATGTAATTACCCTACTGGGATGTGATCAACCTGAGGCATGCAGGAAAGGCTCCTCCAAAGGGGAAGAGTTTCAGGGATCCCCAAGAGCCAAGGAAAAAAGCACTCTGTCCTAGTGCTGGTGTCAAACCATAGGCGTGTAGCTGGCACCTAACACCAGATTAAAGCTGGTATTTGAGCTCTGTGCACAGCCCAAAGCAGTGAATCACACTCTTTCCATAACATCTCTCCTGTTAGATCTGTCTTATCCACTTACATCCAACAGTTTCTAGTGGCTGCCAAACCAGGCCTCAGCTCTTGGGAGGAGGAACAACAGCAGCACCACTTTTATTTTTCTTTTTTACAAACCCCACCCTGAACAGGCACAGACTGCCTGTAAAACAAACCTTCCTGAACCACCCTTTGGAGTTCAATGAGAAATCCATAAAATTAACTTTTTATAGCATTGCCAGGTCAAGGCTTGCTGTGAAGATGTCAGCACCCGATGGACTGTGATTGTAAGGAACAAATATTACACAATCTTGGACTCAGGAGAAGCCTTTTACAGTAACTTAGGTAGTGTTGGAGCAGTTTTCCTTGGCTGGTGGAATCCCTCTGACCTCTTTTGGGATCACTGGGAGGGAACCTGGAATGTCAGTGGAGCCAGGCTCTAACTCTGCTGAAGGCTTTTTCCAATGAACGCTCCTGCAAAATGCTGTTCCAACACAGGGGTCAAATAAAATTCCTTAATTGTAATGTTGATGCTCACTTCTTTAGAAAGAAAGGAGTGGGAACAGCTCCTTCAGCCCCAGCTCTCTCTCCCAAGACTGAAGAAATTTTAACTTTTACTCTAATAACCAGAACTATAAAAGCCTTTTTCCTCTCAAAATATCGAACATCTCTTTAATAACATGTAATGAAGAGGATGTGGTTGAATAATGCAATTCTTTTGCCCCAGTTCTAATACTTTCTTTTTTACAGTGCTCATCTAAGTCACTAAAAGGAATTAATATTTTATTGCTTTCTATGAAAAATGCATAATGCCTTTCCCATAGCAAGGTTTCAAACTCCAGTTGCTTCAGTTCAGACTGGAATTTCTTTCTGATTTTGCTCTCACTGAAGGCAATAAACCTCTGTGGGAAAATACCTAAATTATTTGTTAAAAGATGAGGAGGAGCCTTAAATTTATCATGGAAGCTGTTTTTGAATTTGAGCCATTAAGCTACTGTCATAGTTCAGTTCCACAGCCCCGAAAACCCAGAAATTTCAGTTCCTGTTTGTACACATCACCACCTAACAAACCCTTTCTAGAGCTCTGCTTTGAGCAGCCCCTGATTTTTAGGAAAAGCTTTCTTTACAACAAATATAATCTCCCAACCCTTTTCTGTTATACATCCCTGCCTGTGTGATGGTCCAGTCAAACCCTTGGAACCAGAATATTTGCAAACAAGGTTTTATCAGACTGTCAGTTAAGCAAACATAATTGAACTGACAGGTCTGTGGAACCAAAACTATTGCTGGCATCTTGGTGTTGGAGGAAAAACAGGGAACCTCGCTTAAATTTAAGAAGAGCTTGAACATCCCTAAAGCAGCCAGATTCACTGCCAGACATCTAAAAATAAATGAAGTATTCTGGGCTTTTAAAAAGCAAACAAAAGCCCTCTTATTTCCCAGTAGGTTCTCAGGAGCAGCTTCTCTAGCATTTTTCCCAAGGGAACCATTTCATCTAAGGACAGTGATCCCAATCCTACAGATTTTTATCCTGCTGAGAAGTGCTCTTTCGGCCATTTTAGCATAACTAGCACCTAGTGTGAGGAATGGATTGACTAAATGATCAGGAAATGTGGAATTCTTAACTTCAGATCATTAGTGGAGACATTGCTATTAATATTTAAGAATAATAATTAAAAAAAAAAAAAAAACAACCAAACCAAAAAAAACCCCATAGATCAGCTCAGGACAGAAATAGCATTAACTGCACTTCATTTTGTCAGGCATTTGAGCTGTCATCAGAGGCAGCTATTGGAATGGAGCCTTAAAGATCACATCTATTTTTGTAAGCCCAAAATGACCAATAATTCTGCAAATGCTGAGATAATTCTGCAAATGCTGAGCTCTTTGCAGCACCTGAGGCTGTAGAGATCATCATAGCCCAGTAAAACACTCTGCGTGTGCTCCCAAACAATGTATGAGGGAGGTTACACGAGAAAAACATTTCCCAAGCCTTCAGAGAAAGGCTCTTGCACAGATTTCTTTCTCTGCAGCCAACCAGTGCTGTCTCCCAAGCACATCCCCCAGAAACATCGGAAGAATCAGGCTGCTTTTCACTCCAGTGGGCCCCTTTGGCAGATTACCCTTGCAAAGGTAATGCAAGAACATGTTCTGAAAGAGGAACTCCAGCCTCCTTGTACAGGCAACACTGACCTGAGAGTCATTCCTGTGCCTGTACTGTTAGAAGGACATCGGTGCTACTGGAAACCCATTTAATGTATTTGTTTCAGCATTCATTCAATTACATGCAAGCCTACCCAGCTTGCCCTGGCACATTCAGAGGTTTCTGTGGCCGTGCTGTTCCTGCTTTGAGGAGATGTCTCTCATCTACTGTTTGTCTCTGACCTATGGGGGGAATTGCAGCCAGATCCAGCTGAAGAAGAGCACTATGGCAACAAAGCAAAGTCAAACTGCTCAGCCCTCCAGCACCTGAAGGGAGCCTACAAAAAAGATATGGAGAGACTTTTTACAAGGAGATGTGGTGACAGGAGAAAAGGGGAATGGATTTAAACAGAGGAGGTTTAGATTGGCTATCAGGAAAAAATTGTTCCCTGTGAGGGTGGGGAGGCCCTGGCACAGGTTGCCCAGAGAAGCTGTGGCTGCCCCATCCCTGGCAGTGTCCAAGACCAGTCAGGGCGGGGCTCTGAGCAAGCTGGGGTAGTGGAAGGTGTCCCTGCCCATGGCAGGGGTTGGAACTGGATGATCTTAAGGGTGTCTTTCCAACCCAAACCATTTCATGGTTCTATGGCCATTCCTATCTCATGACAGATGAATTCACCTCTAACAGCCAAGGAAATGATAACCAGAAAGAACACCATGTGCCTGTCTTCCACTTTTCATCAGTTCAATGCACCAGAAACACCCCTGTGGAAATTCTAAGTTCTAGTCATTAAGATGTTTGGTGCCTTGTCTGTGCATTTCTTTCTTGCCCCATTTTCCCTGTCTGCTCCTAAGGAGAAAGAGAATTCAACAGTGGTTCTTTATAGGAACCATAGGGCTGAGCAACAGCCTCTTGTGTCTTTCTGCTTTCCCAGTGCCTGGCTTCCCAGGATGCTGCAGAAGGGAACAGGCAGGAAGGTGGCTATGGTTCATCCCCACCTGACAGCTGCTCCTGAGTTTGCTCTGAGTAGATAATCCAAGCATCACTCCCTCTATTCATCCTAGAGAGGGAGAAATAAAAAGCTTTCTTGGCATAAAACCTCAGCTAATGATGAGGCCCAATGATATGCATTTTCCATCAGAGAACTGTCCTCACAGAAAATTTTCAGACAACATTGGTTAAAATGGAATTCCCAAATCTTTGCAAATAAAGAAGGACTACCATCCTCAGTGTTCACAAGGAGGTTTGTCTGATCCCCAGTTTTTAGTTCACAAGAAGACAAGTGAAGGAGCCTCTAGTAAACAATCACTGTTTCTGAGCCCAAAGTGTTATTGATTATCCCTGGGTAAACATGAAGAAATTTGCTGACAGTCATCAGGATTACATCAGGGTAACGGAGGTCTGAGGGACTCACAGGACACTGGAGGTGACTTCTCACTTCCAGGATGGCAAATGTATGCAGAACTTGGTCCTGGATCAGAAGGGAAAATGAATGTACTAGGACCTTCTAATAGACATAGGTTTAAATTTAAAATAAGAACTTGACAGTTATTTAAGCTACAGCAGCTGCTCCTTTGCAGGGTATTAAAACAGGTAGAATTTCTGGCAAGAGAAAAAAAAAAACCCTAAGTACTTCTGAGGGACAGAGTTTGCGTGCTCCAGAATCTTCTCAGAGGGTGGACTGCGCATAAAGTCAGAGGCATTGACTGATATTGCAATTCAGATAATTGGGTGAGGAACAAAAACTGAGGGATCATCATTTCTCTCTCTGCTCTTCCCAAGTGATTGCCATTACCTGCACCAGGGAATTCCATAATGAGTTCCAAGCACTACACATTGCCAAATCATCTCATATTGATTTCTTAGGAAGCAAACCAATATCTGCACCTACTTTTTTTCCTTCTGTGCTTATTACAGAGGCACTGCACTTGATCTCAAGTTCAAAATCTTACCCAGACACAAAGAATGTTGCTTCCAGAGAAACTTGAAGTTATGTGTGAGCTTGTTATTCCATTTCCACGAGGAACTGCTGTGTTTGTGTGGCTTTGGTACACTTTGGAAAGAGGAAGTTAATTTTCCAAACTAGTCAAGATCACACTCCTTGATGTGCCTGACTGTGGACATTCAAAGTTAATACACTTCTGAATCATTAATCCATTTTTCAAAGGAACGAGGTACACAGATCTTCCCAGCCTGACTGACATGAAAAGGAAACATTCTGCTGAATAAAAAGATCTTCTGATCAAGTCACAAAGGAGGTAAAACACTTTACCACTAAAGTGACAGGAGGTGAATACCTCAGGCTTCATGTAAAACAAAAGGTGCATTGAGCCTGAACGGTTCAGATGAAAGAATCCTTTCATTGCAGGGTAGTTTGGGTAGAAATTAAGTGAGTAGGCTCTTTCTCAGAACAGAACCATCTTTTCTTTCTCTGTCACATTTAGTACGGAAAGTTCGCTGTCTGCAAGTCCCAACTTTTTAAGGGTCTTCTTAAACAGAATGATTCCATGTTTCAGTAGTGCCTTCCACCCAAACTTCTTGACTCACCTTTAGAATTTTTGTCAGATTCACCTATACTCTGCCCAGATATGTGGGTAGTTATTAAAGCCAAGTAAGTGCAGGCTTTGTACAAATCTTTAGGCACACTTGGACATGTTTGCATGCATGTTTGGTCGCAGGGCTGTGCTTATTCACAGAATTATCTCCTGGTTGTAGAAATATGTGCCCTTGCAAATTCATGCATGGCAATGTTCTTGAATCTTTTATGGAGTTTTTGAATGATGCATCTAAAAATGCACCTTTAAAACTGTTGCATTCCTTATTTTTTTTTCCATGGATAACATTCCTGCTTTAGTGGTTTCAGATATTGGAGAACAGATGACCAGTGCACAGCAAGAACAGGAAAGGGGGCTTACCTTCAAGCAAACATTTCAGAGATGCTGTAGAATAATGTGAATTTAACATCTGCTTTTCACTGTGAAGTTTCAAATATTTATTTCAAGAGAAATCAGGACTGGATGGCTCTAGAGACCAAGGTAAGTTTGTTCTGTAATTTACTCACAGGGAACAGCTCAGTGAGCTTTAAATCAAGGCTTCAGAAGATGAGCAGCTTTATTTTTTGTGCAGGGATGCTCAGCACCCCTCCATAAGTCAACCTGCTTGGAATCTTCTCCAGACAAACTGCAAAACCCTAAACCTTTTCCTAAAAAGGATATGGCTTTGGAACAGGCCCACCTTAGTGATGGGCCCCATGCTGTAGGTGGGGAAGAGGCACAAGCTGAGTGCCCAAGGACACAAAGCCCCTCAGTGGCAGGGCCGAGGTTATCTTTGATTTATCTCTGCTCAGCCCAGTCCTTTAACAGGCCCATATCCATGTGTGGCACTGTGCCATCCCTCTCTTGTCACACAAAGCACAGCTGGTCATTCCTGGATACACACAGAGGTTTGTGTCTTCAAAGTGGATTTGTTTTTGAGGAAGACTTATCCCAAAAACGCCTATCACTGGTCCTCCCTGCTCTTTCCTCACCTCAAGTACCCTATTCTCTTCCTGAAGATCCTCAATCATCTGGCATCTGGCTGTCAGGAAGGGAGAATGGCAAAGTATTACAAACCTACAAAAATCTTTCCCATCCATTAATGCAAGCAGGGAAATGAGGTATTAGAAGCAAGCTCCTGCCTTTAGAGGAAGATGCAAGGCTTTTCCCATATCACAGAGGACTCCTGCTCAGCCTCAGTCAGGAGCAATCCACCTGCAGTGAGCAGAGCAAGTGCTGAGCCCACCGAACACAGTCTCAGTGCCTGAGGCTCTTTAGAGGACAAACAAACCCATCCCGAGGCCCGGCTCCCATTTCACCACAGCGGGATGGAAAGAAAGTGAAGCCTCCGAGTCTGCCACGCTCCTCAGAGCCTCAGACACACCAGAGGGAGGGCGAGAGCACCAAGGAGAGGTTTGTAATTGAATTTCTGTTTATTTTGGTCCAAGGTTGAGGTCAATGCACAATGAGAAGGTTATCAGATGACTCATATTAGCCCGAGCACTGTGCTGGGATAAAGTTAGTACTGTGCCTACTGGGAAGATGTGAGGTTGTCAGATGGCCAGGGTACAGCCTTATATAATTCATTTCTATTCCTGAAGTAATTTTCTTGACCAAGTCTGAGAAGGGAAGGAACATTCTTTTGTAGTGGCATGAGGGATTGGGAATCTGGACTTTACCCATGATGTGCTCATCTGAATTGACAGGAAAACTCAGTATGAACATGCATTACTTGCACTTTTCACATTCACCATGATAATAAGGCATATGCAGTGATATCCGGGTTTTTTGTACTTGAAGAACCACAGATGTACATTTCTAAGAAACATTTCCTTGCTGTCTTGCCAAATTAATGACACAAGCAGTAAGACAAAAAGTAAGGAGTAAGACAAAAAGTCAAAGAACTTTTTTTTTTTTTGACACTTCATTCAAATCCAAGGCAAAACCTCTGTATTTTCTCTGAGGCAAGAGAATAGGACTCCTGGTTGTCAGGGAGAAGACACAAAATTAAAGAGACGACCCAGACAGGAAGTCAAGGGAACACAAACCAGATGCTGTGCTCACCTATTTGAGCACAGGCCTATAGGAAAGCCTGTCAAAATGTTTTAGCCATGATTATCCATCCTTTTGGATGAAGCATAAAACACTCCTAAAGCACAAACAGCTATTTCAGGGAATCTTCTAGAAGTAACCTGAAATGAGTTCAGTGGAGTGGCACCAAAATTGTCCAGCCTCGAGAGTCTGTCCTGTGAGGAGAAGCTGAGACAGTGGAGCTACACTGAAAAGAAAATTTTGGGTACATATTAAAGCCACTTTCCAATCCCTGACAGGCTTTTGCCAAGGCCAAAGAGATGAGATCTCACATACCCAGCTACAGAACAATAGATAATGGTCCTAAATTGAAGCAAGAGGGGTTCTTACCAGACACAGGGGTGGGGAAAAAAGGCACAGCAAAATATCAAAGCATAGGACCAGGCTGCCTAGATGTGTCGTGGTGCTGGGCAGTCCATGGCCTTAAAGGTTTTCAAGACCCAGCCTGACACATCCCTGCACAACCCGATCTCACTTCAGATAGAACACTACTTTGAGCAGCAGGTTGGACTATGGACATCCACATATACTTGATTAATTTGAATAACTCTGTTATTCTGCCCTGTGGCCCTGAATTATGCCATAAAATGGTAGCAGCTCAGAGGCCTGCACAGCTCCAATTTGTTTTGTGTTTTGTGCAAACACATGGAAATGAATAAAGAACAGGATGTGGCTCCCTCCTGTCTTCCAAGGAAAGACAGAAGACTGGAAAGACAGAGGACAGAGATCAAGGCCATGAGAGTGTTTCTTGAAACTTTGCGTCCATAGTGGAAGAGAGACTCTTGACAAGGACCTGGAGTGACAGGACGAGGGAGGATGGCTTCACACTGACAGAGAGCAGGTTTAGATTGGATATTGGGAAGAAATTGTTCCCTGTGAGGGTGCTGAGGCCCTGGCACAGGGTGCCCAGAGCAGCTGTGGCTGCCTCATCCCTGGCAGTGTTCCAGGCCAGGCTGGATGGGGCTTAGAGCAGCCTGAGATAGTGGAAGGTGTCCCTGACCATGGCAGGAGGTGGAAAAAGATGATCCTAAGGCCACTTCCAACCCAAACCATTCCATGACTCTCTGATTGTATGAAAATACTCTATTTTGGGAAAAACAGTTAGGCTTTAGAGCTTTTGAAAGACAGGAAAAAATCTGAGCCATTCAGTTTCTAAATAATTAACTCCCCTGACCCATTCTGCATGTCCTGATCTCCAATTTGAAGTCTGATAATCCTAAGGATCAGCGGAACAAAAGCCTTTTAATCTTTTCTAGAAGTATAGGTGCTAAATATAGATCCAGCTTAAACTATTAAAATATAATACGCCAATTCATTTGAAAAGCAACAAACCAATTAATCTTTATTTCTGCAGCCGTGGGCACATTTTTCTTCTTCTTTAGCCACAGATTGCTGCAGAGCTTTTGTGGGGGGGATGAGTTAACACAAATGACAAGGTATCATTTCCAAGGGCTCCTGTGTCACAGAAACTTCATCTGCAGAAGCCTTCAAGATTCAGACAGGCCAAGCCATGACTGATGTGACCTGGTGGCAGTTTGCCCTTGCAGGAGGATTCCCAGAGGTGCCCTACAGCCAGCACTTCCATGATTTTTCAAAAGCTCCTCAACAGAACTCACTGGTCATATAGAAGTGCATATAAAAATCATATTGAATAGACCTCTTAAAACTCTGCAGCCACTCCAGTTATCATCCTAATCATAAAAATCCTATTCTCTACCACATGAATTTTCCAACAGCAAGATGGGGAATCAAATCTGCAGGGAGAAGGATCAACTCTGGAGTCAAAGGACTGATACCTCCTCATGTACTCTGTGTTAAAGAGCCAGATAGAAAAATTGCTGTGCATCTCAGCTTGGAAAAAGGTCTCTTTTTTTGGCCCAACTTCCTAGCCCTCAATGAAAACCAAAAAAAAAAAAAATTTAAAAAGCTATTTGAGAAGTCTCCAGGGTATATCTGTTTTATACAGATTATGCTTCTTTTTTATTAATTTCAGATCAAAGCTCTTCACTCTTTAAGTAGGGAACCAAAAGGATCATGTAAAGTAAATATCCTCTTCTCTTTAATTTCATGTACAAACACTGAGTTTTTAGGCTGGGAATGCATGATTTAGGAGTTTCACTGCAAAAGAGAAATCTGCATTAATACCCTGATCTTCACATGGATGACTTTGCTCTTTCTGGTAGGGTCCACCACAACAGCTCTTTCTGAATTGTTTTTTTATAATGTGATGCTTATATCTAGCTAGAGAGGGTACATGGATTAATTCCTGTGTTCAATGCAGGAAGAACTAGATAAAGTCTCTCACCCATCATCATTAGACATGTTAGATGGACTATTCTATGCAAAAATAAAGTGAGCAGATACCTCGAGTCCCCATTAAAACATTTCCCAAATCCTAGCTATATTATGCTGTACAACATCCTAGCTATATTATGCTGTACAAACACTGCCAGAGATTTTTCCTGCTCAAGCCAGTCATTCAAATCCCACTCAGCTGAGCTCTGTCATGCTCTTATTTCATAACTTGTTTGCTGATGGGAAGTGCACAACTAGTTTTGCTCCCATCAGTTCTATTAAAAATAAAAGTTTGATCCTGAGGTCAGACCAATATTTTTGTGCCAGCTTCCAACCTTAAGTGAACTTTCCTAGCAAAGGCAGAAAAGACCAAAAGTCAGTAATAAGAACTTTGATGAAATTTTACTTCACCAAGAACTACAGCTCTTCTCACCTAGAAGGATCTATACAACTGAGTATTTGTAAACTCATACCCTCATTGAGAGGTAAATCCAGGGAGCTGGATTTATTACTGGGAGTGAGGGAAAAAATAATCCATTTCAGACATATTATCTGTTGTCCAAGTATCTATTCCTCAAATTTTTACTGTTTTGATAATAATCTGCTAGGGACAGAGACTATTGACAAGAGCATGTAGTGACGGGAGAAAAGGGAATGGATTCACACTGAAATTTAGATTGGATATTGGGAAGAAATTTTTCCCTGTGAGGGTGCTGAGGCCCTGGCACAGGTTGCCCAGAGAAGCTGTGGCTGCCCCATCCCTGGCAGTGTTCCAGGCCAGGCTGGATGGGGCTCTGAGCAGCCTGGTCTGATGGAAGGTGTACCTGCCCACAACAGGCTTGGTTTATGTCAGTATAAACTGTATTTTACAATAATTGAGCCTGCTTATATTAACATTTTTAGACCAATTTCACAAACTCAATAGAAGTGTGTCTGAAGTTATCCCTTGTCTGAGAATCTCAAGGCACCAACCCCTGACAGCTGAGCTCCCACAACTTCTCCTAACTGTGCGATGAAAATGACTCCCCAAGAGCACTGATGCTCCCACAGAGGATACAAGGGATTCCTCTAAGCCACTATCAGCAGCACCTGAATCAAATCAGCCTTAGAAATCCTCACTAGCTCACTCCCTGGCAGCTCCCATGCCAGCACATCTACAAACAGGCCATAAAACACAGCCTCAGAGCAGGACCTCTGCTAAAAGTGTCCAAGAACTGCTCTTTACTCAAGTGCCACCTGATTTCTCTCTGCCCAAACAGCTGCCCTTGTCCCTTTAGCACTGCCACCACTGCCTGATTTCAACTAAATGCAACAGGAAGACATAAACCTCTGTTAGAGCAAGTTTCCACAGAGGAGAGAGGCTAGAAATTCCCCCTTCCAAAGGGAAAGAAACCCTCAGTGGTTAACAAAAAAGAATCCTTACACAATTCGTCCTCGAATGCCTGTGTAGGAAACAAGATGTGATCGGTTCCAGCGCTCAGTTGTCGCCTGATGCATGTCCTGGGTGTTTGCACACACATTCCTCAGGAAAATGTGGGGTTTGCAGTGGTTACACAAGGGCTGCTGAGCAGGGGAAGCAGCACAGAGGCTGCATCTTCATCCGTGTCTGAGAAATCCTTTTCCTATGGGCTGGCCACATTTTAAGCCTGCTGGGAGCTTGTGTAAGTGCTGTGTTCACATATTGGAAAGCGAGGAAGATGCATTTAGGGCTAAATCCCTGCCTGCCTATCTCACTGTATGTTCCTGGCTTTAATCAGGGGGTGAATACAGACAGAAGTAGGAAGTGGGAAGAGATACAGCTCAACTATTTTGAAAACAGAACTCTTCTCTGATGAATTATGCAGCTTTCCTCCATCACTGTCAAAAAGTACCTAAAAGGAACAAGTGGGGGTCTCATTTCTCCAACTGCAAAGGCCTTCCCAAACCTAAGGCTTTGGGAAGGCCTTGTCCCACAAGGGACAGACACGGTGAAATTCCCCCAGACAGGTAGATACTGATTTTAAAGCTGTGGGAATGACTCCTGAAACACAGGATATCACTTGGAAATTTAATTTTTCTGTAGTAATAGGCTTAGTTTATAATCTATAGGGTTGTTTAGGAGGTCAGAGAGGAGGAACACCACTTTATTTAAAAATGGTCTAAATGAGACGTGGAAAAGTTTAACAAGGAAAAAAAAATCAATGACAAAACTTCATGGAAAACTGGGGGGGGAAAAGGGCACGTTTGCATGGAAGAAGAAAACAAAGAAATCAACCCTGGCATCAATGAATTCTGAAGCTCATGTAGAATTTTCTGATTAAGCATCTCTCTTCAGTATCTACCATAAGCCATTGTGCTGAAACTAAGACTTGTCTGGAAGTTCAGCCAGGTGCCTTAAACCCTCTGGATGGAAAAGCACTTCAACACTGAGCACTCCTAATTCCCAGCTCATCCCTCACAAATCTCAAGACAAGCAGCAGCTGAGATGAAGCAGTCCCAGGGCAGTTTAAAGAGATTAAAAAGAAACACAAACAGCCACAGAGAAAAGAAAATCTCTTAAATTAAAGAGGATGGCTGATCAGCTCCTCCTCTCCAGCAAATCTGGTTTTCCTTGGAGGGTGCTGGAGAGCCCTTTCCAAGTGCAGTGCTTGTGCTGGCTTCAGGATGGCACAGCAGGCAAAGGAACTCCCATCTCCTGGGTGAAATCCAGCTCCCTGTATCCCAAAGGTATGTCCCAAAGCTGTCTAAATTGTAGTCTAGCAATATCTTCAGGCTCTGTTTAGTCTGGTAACAGCTTTGGGTGAACACCATCTGAACACAGAGATGGAGATGCTCCTGTTTGTTTCCCAACTCCTTGGTTTCCCAGCGATCAATCACAAGAACTACAGCTTGGACTAGATGGATCTTTAAGGTCTCCTCCAACCTAAGCCATTCTTGATACGATTCCATGAAAAATTACCTAATTTTGAGACTCTGCAAGGATGGAGATTTCACTACCTCTTGGAGCTTTACCAACAGTGAACCAGTCTCACAATGAAAACCTTTTTCCTTACGTCATATGAGAGAAGATACAGAAGTCCTCACCACAGATCTGAAATTGTAGGCTCAGAACTTTTTACTTCCCACACAAGTGGATTTAGACTAGAGCTGTGCACAGCTCTAAGCCTGGACAGAAATCTAAAGTTAGTAATATCTTCTCTAATTTCAAACCTACCTTGAGACCCTCTTCTGCTCCAGGTCTCCAAAATAAGTTTCTGCCTGAAGACAGCACACTGGAGTTTGCAGATTAAAAATGTTTAAAACTCCAAAATAATCAAAACTCCCCGATCACAACCCCTAAGACAGAAAGTGAATACCAATATGTGATTTCATTTGCTGACTACCTCTTAACATCATCTTCTGGTGGGGGACTTCAATTTACCAGGTGTCTGCTGGAAATACAATGCAGCAGAGGGGAAATGGGACAGGAGGTTCATGGAAGAGAATTTCCTGCCACAGCTGGAAGGCAGCTGACCAGGGAAGGCACCCAGAGAAGGACCGGTGGGAGATGTGAGGGTTGGAGGCTATCTTGGACAGAGATCATGAGGTTTTGATTCTCTGAGAAGTAAGGAGGGCTGCCAGCAGGACTTCCACCCTGGATTTCCTGAGGTCAAACTATGGCCTGTTTGGGATGACAGAGTCCTTAGGGAGGCAGTGTTGAAGGGCAAAGGAGACCAGGAAGGCTGGAAATTCTCCATGAACAAAATCATACAGGTACAGGAACATTCCCACAAGATGAAAGATGATACATGGGGGAAGAAGACCAGCCTGGATAAGCAGGGAGATTTAACTGGAACACAAGACAAAAAAAGATTGCTCACCACCTTTGGAAGAAAGGGTAGCTGTGCCAAAGGACTACAAGGATGTGGCGGGGATCTGCAGGAAGAAAATTAAGTAGGTCAAAGCCCCGCAAGAACTTGATCTGGCTGCTGCTGTAAAAGACAGTAAGAACTGTTTGGTACCAAATCTTCAGCCAGAGATACTGTGGGCCATCAAAAAATGTGAAACAGGACAACTGCCTTTTGAGAGGGCTTTTATTTCTGTTGTTTCACAGGGATGATAAAATCAACTTTAAAGGTGTCAGGAACACAAGAGACACATTCAAGGAAGAGAAAGACAAATCTCCAGGTTAGAAAGGAATTTAGGGAATGCAAAACTAACAGAGACGCAAAGCAGCAAGGCCTCTGTTTTCTAAACATTTCCTCAAGTCTTACAAATATTTCACTGTTTGGCTTTGTGCTCACTACACTTGCACTGCACTAACCTGGTGGAACTGCTGCCTTACATTCACCTTAAACTTGCAGTGACCTCTAAACATTGGTGGCCCTTTTGGCAACCAGGGGACTCCCCTAGCTGGCTGCTTAGAGTTCCCACTCTGGTAGCTCCATACAAAGGAATGGATATACCTTCTTTTCCCATGGGATCTTTTACCCCTGAGAGGTGGCTTGAGGCTGCTCATTCAGCTGTGTTGCATCCAGCTGAGAACAGCAGTTTTTCACAGAGTCCTGAGTCTTACCCAGCTCTGAAGTGCCTCATGTTCAAGAACAGCATAGGTTTTTCTCACCCAAAATCTCCTGAGGCTTCTGCTGGTGAAAGGAATCAGGAGCCCCCTGCCTTTCCTCTGGACATAAGCCACAAGGCTTGCTCTAGGGCCCCACTACAGGAGCCAGAGGACTTCAATCCTTGGGACTGGGTGGAAGCAAATTCTGCAAAAATCAATAATTCCTTCTAAAAATTCTCAACCCTATTGACAATAAAATTAAAAGTCCTTGCCTATGGGCTCCAGAGTCATTTACCTCAACCTTGAAACAAACTCTCCTTTAACTCTAAAACTGGTTCAGGTAGATGTTGATCTGTACATTCCCTTAACCTCCCTGCCCCCATAACCTTACTTTCAAAGCTAAGGACCACCCAATATTCCCACCTCAAATGGAGACAAACTTTTTCCTGCCTTTTTTATTCTTTAAGCAGTTATGTATTTTCAGGGTTTTGAGTTAGTTGTTTTTTTTTTTTTCCCCCACGGGCAGTGTCTTGCATAAAACATCTATTCTTTAAGTGAAGAGGACAAGGAGATCTGGTTGCTTTGTGGTTTTTGCTTTGTCTTTCATTCTCATTGCCAAAAATAGTTGATAGCTTGTACTCCAGATATCACTTCTAAAATGCTGCTTATATAGCCATGACAATGAAGATCCATATCATTAGTTTGTTAAATCAGGCTTCTTCAGAAAGGTTGGGGAATCAATTAAAAAATTGGGTGAACTAAAGGATTATAATTATAGAAATCATATAGAATAAACCAAGTAAATCGTGTCTTTTCAGAGATTGATCAGCATTTCTCCTCTCTGTTATGTGTTCAGACTGAAAAAGAATAAAGGCACCAGTGGCTGCTTGATTACAGGATGATTACAAGAGATCAATAGGACAAGACTATGATGGCAGTTAAAAAATCCTTTGAATGAAAAGAAACTAAGAATAAAAAAATGAGTACTTGATCTTGCCTAAGAAAATGAAGTTGAAAATGAAATTGTCTAAGAAGTTGATTGCTTCTTTAGTTTCCCAGGAGGGAAAAATACAAAGGAGAGAAATTTCTAAGCTAAAAGACAATCCTGGCTTAAGAAGAACATATGGTCTTGTTTATGTACAATTCCCAAGGAAAGCTGTGGGTTGAAAACTGGGGAGAAATTTCTAAGGATCAGAACTCTGACGTTCTGGAACAGTCTTCCACGAGCAGGGGGCAAAGAAGCCCTTTTTGACACAGAGCTTGAGTGGTTCTTCCATTGCAGGATTTATGGGCTGTGTGCACTGTGCGTGCATGAGAAATTACCCTAAACAGCATTATGGGAAACTGCTACAGATCAGAGGTATGAAACACTTGCACAGGCCTTATTATTATTTATATTATATTTATTGGTCAAAGTTTACTGAACCCTTTGTATTCCTGTTCCTAGTAATCTTTTTGAGGTGATGAAACCACCTGAGTTAAAAAAGCCAAGACAGAAATCTGTCCAACCTGCTGAGAAGAGCTTTAAACAAAGAATGATGAAGGAGGCAGAGAGCAACCAGCAGTCTGGTAAAGAAATGGTGGATGGGGTTATCAAGCAAAGAGGCTGGGATGGTGCAAACAGAAGGGACCTTACTTGAAGTGAAGGGCCCAAAACTGGGCACAGAACTCGAGGTGTGGCCTCACCAGTGCCGAGGGACACACAGAGGGACAAGCACTTCCCTAAGTAACAGCACAGGCTCCTAAATGCTGCCATGGCTCTGTGAAATGCACAATAATCAACTTCACAGTAGCATAGCAGGGTGTGTGCAAACTCAATCTGCCATAATTGCACCAGCAGATGTTGTGAAGGACTCCCCCCTTATGGAGGGAGGTGCTGGCTTATGCTTCCAAACGTTTAAAAGCGTGGACAATTTGACCCAGTCCCTGAAATACTGCACATTGCAGTGTCATGCTTAGGGAAACAGCCCATCTGTGGAGGCTTCAAGCAGTCAGACACTTCTAAGGTTTCTATCTCAAAAGGAAGTGGAGGAACAGGATGAAAAATAAAATTTTTATGCCCATTTTTTCATCGGTTTCACAGAGAAGGATGGAAGGATTTCTGTGTGAAGGATCAAATGACAATTATAGAATCATAGAATTGCTTGGGTTGGAAGGGTTGAAAGTTCACTCAGTTCCAACTCCCCTGCTATAGGCAGGGACACCTCCCACTAGACTAGATTGCTCAGAGCCCCATGGGTAACTCAGTTCCAAAATATACCATTGTTTTAAGTGAATAGTGGTAAATTAAGGCTATTTCATGTTTTCTGACACACACAGGCAGTGTCCATCACAGAGAGTTTTAAGGCAGGTTTAATGTGTGTAAGGAAGATACTTTGAAGAGAGATATTTTGTAGAATAACAAGTATGAGCACACTTACCCTGTGTGAAGTAGGAGGTGATTCACCTCTTAAGATATCAACCTCATTGTGGCCTTCCAGTGCCTGAAGGGAGCCCACAGGAAAGATGGAGAGAGACTCTTGACAAGGGCCTGGAGTGACAGGACAATGGGGAATGGCTTCACACTGACAGAGAGCAGGTTTAGATTGGATATTGGGAAGAAATTGTTCCCTGTGAGGGTGCTGAGGCCCTGGCACAGGTTGCCCAGAGCAGCTGTGGCTGCCCCATCCCTGGAAGTGTTCCAGGCCAGGATGGATGGGGCTCTGAGCAGCCTGGTCTGACGGAAGGTGTCCCTGCCCATGGCAGGAGGTTGGAACTGGACGATCTTTAAGGTCCCTTCCAACCCAAACCATTCTGTGATGGTTCTCACAGTATTATGTAAAATCTCACAATCACAGCTCCCTCAGAACTGACACACCGAAATTTCTTCTTCGCTTATCCCACAGCTCTAAGTGTGTTTGCCATCATCATCTTGTTCTTGGGGCTATTCCCCTGCAAGCCCGAAGGCCTGTTTTAATTGGGGGGTGTTTATCACTGGCATTTAATAAGCAGCAATTACTTGAGCTTTAATCTGTTCTGCAGGTTCTTCTAAGAGGAACTCAAACCTTCAGGGAGAAAATCAACTGTTATGATGCTTTTCTAAGCTATAAGCATAAGAGGTTTTCTTACCCTCCCTAAAGAGCAGCAAGCCCTGTCACAGTGTGACATAGGTAGCAAACTGTGAATCTAATTAAGTGTATAATTATGCAGCAGATTGCAGCACAGTGTGCTATTACTCAAACCAACTGACTTGCATGCCAGTCCTGGAGACATGGAACTCTATGCAGACTGAGCTGAACACACTAGGGACCATTTCTGGGGCGGGGTGAAGAGGGAGACAGGCTCATTTCATCCACACAAATTGCATCTGCACCCCTTTAGCAAAATAACCCCAGCAGACACACAAATTCAAAGCCTAAAGGAGGTGCAGAAACAAACTTGGGCGATGCTGTGGTGTTGCTCATGAAGGTTTGCAAACATTTGTCTCAGCCCTTTTTCGATGCGGCTGTCAGCGTGGAGCTCTTGGCAGAGCATCACTACTCCTTGGATTATGGGGAATTGATAATACCTCCTCAAACTACCTGTGTACAACAAAAATTCCCCCTTTATCAAACTCCCCTTCCCACGGAAGTTCTAGCTGGAGGATGTATGCCATTACACCATGGAGGTCCCAGATTCAAGTCCTGACACTTGCATAAATAACACTTCCAGCAAGAATTCCTGTTAAATAATCCACACAGAACTGACCTACATTTGCAACTCTCTTTTCAACCACTGCAACAGTAATACAAATCGAATTAGAAGCCAGCACTGACTTCAAAGCTGAATTCCTGACACTGAATTTGGAGCTCTGTGTGTCCACCACAGCAGGGCTCAAGTAAAATGTGGTTTTGGCTTCAAATCTGCCACCATTACCATTGTTGCTTTAGGCACTTGAAAACAGACGGCACAATTCTGGGGAATTCTGCAGGCAAACACACACCACTAGGTTCCATTTTGCCCTGTCTGGGAGCACTAGAGACTCCAAGTAAATTCACAGGGAACAGATGGAAAAACACACTCTGAGGTAACACCAAGTCTCCTGAAAATCAGGGAAAACACAGTTTGGAATCTATTCTGAGATTACAGCCGTGCCTGATAACTGAAGACAGAATCTGCTGCTGTCAGGGAAGTATAAAACAATTGCTAAAATGACATTTTGCTACAGGAAGTTGAGCTGAACATCCAGGTACTGTCAGTGCTTGATTTCAAGCCAGGAGCTCCATGCAAAGCCCCAGATTCCAGCCACAAGAGATAGGATACGACTCTGATCTGCCTTGTGGGACTGATGGACTCTCCCTGTTGTTGGCAGTCTTTGGTCTTGCAGTTTCCTGAGGGTTTTTGGGTGGCTGATTGTGAGCAGCTCTGCCCTTTGGCCCTCTCAGTGCTGGTAATTAATTGCCAAGCTGGTGGATGTCCTCACCTCACCTGGATCTCAGCACAAAGGAAAAAGCCTCCCAGTCTGCTGAATATTTAAAAAAACCTCAGGTTATGTACCAAAAAATTAATGCAAAATGCATTGCACTGGAAAATGCGTGCAGGAAGAGAGGCATACAGCAGGTTAAATAGCATCAACAAAGCCCAGGAACATCAACTAAATAAGAAAAAAAAAGGAATTAAATCAGAGAATGAAGGGACTTACTTGTACTTTGTATGGTAATGGAAAACTTGTGCTGTGATATGGACAGGAACAGTGACAAACAGGTGAAACCAATAATAAATCATCTAACTTTCTAAAAGCTACAAGTTTTCTTCTCTTGCTTTTGGCACAAGACAGATGAAATTCAAATAATAATTTGGCTCAACACTGCCCACTGCTCCTGGCTGGATTGCACTTGATGCAAGCAGGGCCCTGTACTCCACTGATAACAAGCACACTTGGTGTTTCAACAGGGCTGCAGTTTCACAAAGAGGGAGTAAAATGAAAAGGTAAATCTAAATTTATCTCCTGACTTTAGAGAAGTCGAGCAAAAAAGATGTGAATGGAAGCAGTGTGGGTTTTTACAATTATCTTATTATTGATTATCACAGTTTCACCACACAAGGTTTGGTCAGAACTAATCAAATCTCCCAGTGATAGATTAAATGATTCTGTCTGCTCTCTGATTTAGATTCCCCTTAAAGAATCTGGCAGTTAATAGTCCCTTAAATAGCTCCTGTCTCCAGACTGGCTCTTCTTTACATTCCACCAGACACTACAGAATAAAAAACTTTTTTTTCCTTTTCAAATTCTTCCTCCCACGGTAGGCTCCTGCTGCACAGGCAGTAAAGCCAAG
Organism: Lanius collurio; assembly: GCA_020086605.1. NCBI lineage: Eukaryota > Metazoa > Chordata > Aves > Passeriformes > Laniidae > Lanius > Lanius collurio. The sequence goes on along the minus strand of JACBWW010000305.1, from coordinate 19,513 downwards.
CAAGCTTGAGCACACAGCCAAGGAAGAAAACATTTCCTCTGCATTTGTGAATTTTCTCCTTTTCAGCAAGTATTTCTTCACAGAAAGGGTCATCAAACATTGGGATAGGTTGCCCAGGGGTGATGAGTCTGTGGTTCTAAAATGAAGTCAGTGGCCTGGGTAAAATAGATTAGAACTTACAAATAGACTTAAGCCACTTTTTGAAGACTAGCAGGAAAAATTTCAAATATTGACAATGAAAATTAATTAATAGAGAAGGGGATTGTTGTTTAATTTACACTGTATCATTAGATTTTTCTTATTTTGAGAAAACACAAGAATTTGAGAGGTTATTCTTCCTTTGTTAAAGATTCATAAATACACTGAAGTGCAGGCTGGGAAAATTCTAAAGGCAGCAAAAAGACAGGAATAAGGTGGTCTGGGGAGCAACAAACATGGAAAAATGAGTGGCTCTTTCTTTCCTACCCAAGCCCAACTTTAGGGTAAAAAGCAGGGGGTGTACATGGGAGAAAGGTAAGAAAAATGCTGGCAAAACTGGAAACAGGCAAATATGATTTGTTTTCATTTTCACTCAGTTGTGTTACTAAATTATTGCTCTGACACATTCTTGGGACACAGCGTCTGCTTTAACCAGGCTGCCCTCAGCCTTCAAAAGTTCAAAAAATGCAGTGGCAGCACCAGCTTTATTTTAATTGACAGCAATATTAGCTTGAGGTGAACTTCGTAAGGAAATAACAACTGCAGAATGTGTGTCTGCTCCTATTTTCCACCCTTCCCTTATTAAGTCCTGTTGGTCAAAGACAGGGGGCAAATTCACAGAGAACAAAACCTTCTCTTTACCTATTTGTAGAAAGACTAGAACATAAATTTAAACCTTCCACACCACTTAATTCCATGGCAGAGAGACAACACAAACACCTTAACAGGGACAAAATGAGGCCCTGTTAAACACCTGAGAAGCCAACCCCAAGACACAAGCCCAGAAGAAACCAGATGTCTTCAGGGGAGAACTCTTCAGCTGCTCACTGAAGCTGCAGCTTACAAAACCATCCATTCTTGATTCTGTAAAGCCCATAAGCAAGTATTTCACATGGCAAAAAGTCTAAAGAGTGACTTACCACGGGCATTGCTGGCTGAAGGGAAGCAGCAGGTCCATGAGCAGCTTGCCAGAGCTACTACTGCCACCAACCAAAATGACTCCTTTGCCCTGAAGCTGTCCCTCCTCATCTCCACCTAGGGCTGCTTTAAGCAGTTTGTTTAACCTTTGCCCCCAATCTTCCCTCCAGCCGAACCTGAGCACACCTGAAAGGCTCCTCAGGTGCAGGCAGTTCGATAAATCCCTTACAGCACCTGGGGTGCTGCTCTGGCAGAACCGGGGCTCTGTTTCGTGATACAGACTGCTTTGGCCTAGAAGAGACTAGAAGCTGAGAGGCATCTCCTTTGTGTGTAGAGGAGGTTTGCAATAGTCAGGTTCAGGGATAATCTTGAGACAAGTGAACCCAATGGTTTTAAACAGGAACATGCACTCTCTATTGCCAAGATCACAGAATCACAGAATGGTTTGTGTTTAGAAAGGTAAAGATCATCTCCAACCTCCTGCGATTGGCAGAGACACCTCCCACTAGCCCAAGCTGCTCAGAGCTCCGTCCAACCTGGCCTTGGACACTTCCAGGGATGGGGCAGCCACAGCTTCCCTGGGCAACCTGTGCCAGGTCCCTCTGGATGGAGCCCAGTCCTTCAGGTGTGACAACTCTGCTTTAGTGTCATCTGCAAAATTCCTCAGGCTGCACTTGATCCCTTTGACTACATCATTAAAAAAGGTATTAAATAACACAGGTGCCAGTCTGCACTCCCGAGGGACACCATTTGTCCCCTATGTCCATGACGGCAGTGAGCTGTTGACCACTACCCTTTGGGTGTGTATATACAAAAAACTTTGAAGGCAGGTATTTAATGGCTTCTTAATCAGTTGAATCAGCCCAGAACACGAATGTTGGGCAAGGAAGTTCCGGAAAAGGTGAGTGGAAAACCGGGATCAGGATTTGCTAAGCAGCAGCTCCGACTACTGGCGATTTGAGTGCAAGCCAAGGCGGTGACTATAGGGGTAGAGCGATGTTTCTCCAGCTGTGGACTCCATACCCTGCTCCAAATCAGAATCCCAACAACAAAATCCCTGATGCTCCCTAGTGACGAGGAGAAAGGCAATTTCCATCCTGTAGTTTGCAACATGCCCAACTGATGTTACCACCTTCCTAAGCTTTTCCAAGAAGAAATGGTGCTTAGGGAGTGAGGCCCAGGCTACATAACTGAATATAGAGGTCACTGTCCCTGTGTTCAGCTCTGCCACCAGCCTCCCTTTGCTCTTTTGTCACAGTGCCCTTCACCTTCTGCTCCCCTAACTCAAAGAAGTTGCAGTAATATTCTCATGAATTACTAATAATTTGGATTACTTTAAATGTAACAGGTCCTCTGATTTCCTTCATTTTATAGAATTGTATTCGCAAGCATTCCTCAGGGCAGAGGGAAAAGAAGAAATAAAAACAGGTAGAGAGAGGAAACTACAGAATAATTACTGCCAGCGTGAATGCCCCTCTCAGTCATTAAAATCTGTCCTACAAGGAACTGGAGAAACCTTTAAGCTTTTCTCAGCCTGGAGAAAAGGAGGCCTGGGGGGCCCTTCTGGCTCTGCACAGCTCCCTGACAGGAGGGGGCAGCTGGAGGGGTCAGGCTCTGCTCCCAGGGAACAAGGGACAGGACAGGAGGAAACAGCCTCAAGCTGTGCCAGGGGAGGTTCAGGTTGGACATCAGGAATTTCCCCATGGAAGAGGTGGTCAGGCACTGGCAGGGGCTGCTCAGGGATGCTGTGGAGTCCCCATCCCTGGAGGTGTTCAAGAAACCACTGCATGTGGCATTCAGTGCTGTAGTCTAAGTGTCAAGGTGGTGATCAGAGACTGGGCTCAACAATCTTTGAGGTCTTTTCCAACCTTAGCAACTCTATGGATTCTGTACTCAGGGCTGCATTACAGAATAAAGGTATTGCTTCAGAAGGGTAACTAAAGAGAAATCACAGCATAGTTTTCTGCAAGGTGGAAAGGGGAAGTGCTGTGTAAGGCAAAGCATTGTGGTGTGATGCTCCACTTTACCCATATTCCTGGTGTGGAACAACTGCTTCAAGTAAATTTCTCATGGATATTCATCCCCTTCCCACTCTCTAATGGCTGTCTGAATTAAGATCCTGTAGGAGAGCTCTGGGGTGCAAATGGAAAAGTTGTGCTTTGAATGAGAGGGGAGAAATAAATAAATCACTGCACCATGGTGCACATTCCCAGAACTGGCACCTCACATTCCAACACTGCCCTGGGCAGCTTTTCCTGCAGCACCCTGCCATCTGAAAATGGAAACTGCTCCTTAGGCACACAGGACTACACGATAACTGCATCTCTCTGTACTCTTGTGAAGCAGCTCAGGAACAGGACTGCTTTCACAGCTGGATGTTAGCAACATGCAATAAATCAAGATCAGGGCCACACTTATCAAATGAGTGCTAATGAGATTACAGAGAAGGTCTAATAGAGAAAAGCTGGCAGCCAAAAATAATACAAGTTGAGGCTCAAATCACTAACAACATGCATTTCACTTCCAGTTTGTCCTAGCTTTTGAACTGGCAGATTTATTTTAAGAGCACTGAACTTATGTTATCAAAAGAAAAATAAACAACCCATGAGAGCCAAATTGAATACTTTCTTCGAAGGCAGGATCAAAAAACTCAACTGCATCACAAAGAGCCCACCTCTTTCTCACAGAGTAAACATTAACAGCAGCAGTTTTGATGTAGAACAACAAAACGTGGAAGCTCTTGAAATTTGAGAAACACTTTGCCCAGGAGTTTCACAGTAGTTTGGCAATACAGAAAGAGTGAGAGATTCTGATCTTTGATTGCAGCAATCAGCTGAGGGAGCTGGGAGTGTTTAACCTGGAGAAAAGGAGGCTCAGTGGAGACCTTGTGGTTCTCTACAACTCCCTGAAAGAAGGCTGGCACTTCTTTAAGAGATGTGTTCAGGGCAAAAAACCAAGATCAGAAGAGTCAAAAACTTAAAACTAGGGCTTTGTCTGAGATGTCATAATCTGAACAGGTGGCATTAATAGCAATCCCCATTGCAAAGGGCACGTTCTGGGCCATCTAGACTTTGAAATCATTTGAGCACCTAAAGCACAGTGATACACTCCCTTGAGAGCCAAGGGAGAAAGGGACAAGCATTAAGGCACACTCCCTCTAGTCCCAACCTTCAAACACTGCAATGCTCACCTGCTAAGCATTCATGTTACTTGCTTTTGCGGCAGAGAGAAAATTTGCATTGCAGCAACAATCCCCCCTTAACTGAAAAGACAACACTGGTGAAATACAGTTTACATGATTAATACATTTTACTCAGTATGTACACAGTTCTCCAAAGAAGTTGAGTCATCCAAAGGCAGTTTAAGAAGGTTTAAGTATCCCCCTTGCCAGCTGTTACATGGGATATGTCTTTGGCTTTGCTTCCTCCAGCTCAGCATCCAACCAGCGGAACCTGCGGTGACGGCGCAGAACTTCAATGGCTTTTTGTTCCAGGGGGGTTGGTTGAATCCCCAGCTCTTCAAAACCAGGAAGGTCAGGAAATGTCATGTCTGTTGTGTGAAACTTCAACAAGAATGGAGAGGATAAGGAAAAAAAAAAAGATAATTGACTTGAAATTAACAGCATTACACCCAATGCAATCATTCTCCTGCCAAAAGAAGTAGAGGAGGAGGAAAGACTCAAACAGAACTGTGGCATAACTACACAAGGTCTTGAGTATCAACACCTTCAACAGGAGGTACAGGTATTCTGCATCCAGCAAAAGGTCCTTCAGGCTTTAATTCAGGAACAAATACCAATGAGACATGAAGGGAGTGTCTTCCTTTTCTCCCTATACATTATCAGGGAGGTTATCACATCCACAAAATTATTCAGAACTCCAAGGGCATACTTGAACTCAAATTATGGATATTCTGCCTTGTCAAGAAAATGTGTGTTGAATTAACACCTCTGGTAGATTGCTTTGGTCTGTTTATGGTTTAGAACATGGTTCTGTACAGGAAAAATATTTAATTCTATTACCATATATGCAACCGATATGACTTAAGTCTTAGAAGATTTCTCTTACCCTGTTGTTCCTTGAAAGGTCTTTTAAGTGAAACATGTCTAACATTATATATATTATCTAAGTAAGAAAAGCTTGAACAGAGGAACAATCAGACCCAGAAGTGACATTGAGAAACTCCCTCTTAAACTACCTATGCTACAGCTGACTTGCAGCAGTTTCAGTGATTTGGTGCAGGCCTATTTTATGAAATGTAACTCAAGAAACTACAGAGGCAGCTGGAAGAAAGGTTTTTGGAGATGTTACAATTCTATCCTGGGGAACAATCACAGCAGTCTACTGATACTATGTTATAATAAAATATATTGAAATTCCAATGTGGCAAAACAGTTGGGAGAGTCACTCAGTAATTCAGAAAGCTTAGAGAATGTACATGGCTATCTTTGCTAGCCTACACATACACCAAATTTTGACATTAATACTTGCCAATTCCTACTTTTTCCTTGCTTTCAGTTGGCTTTTTGCACCGTACTTCTCCACCCCCACTGAAACACTCTGAGAAGCCAGGAATAAACATAAAGCAACAACATTCTCTCAAGAACCACTCGAATGTTAAATGAGATTTTGGAATGTGTGCAGGGCATCAGTTCAACTTCAGCTGTTAAAAACACCATTCTCTGGATGATAGAAGTGATTTTGATCTAGAGGTACATAAACTGACTAAGAGTGGGGAGCATTGCCTCCCATCACTTTGCTCATCCAACCTCTATTTTTGGCTGTTTTCAATTCCATGTGGTTTTGGGAATGCAAAACCACAAGTGAGAGTTACAAACACAATGAAATATTTCCCAAGAGGGATTTTTGGCTGGTCCCACACTTACCCGATCCACCTTGTCCCGTGTCAACCATGGTTCAAATGGATTAATCTCGAAGAATCTTGCAATAAGACTGTGAACAGAAGAAATATTGCCAAAGTGCACTCACTTATCCAGATAAACAGAGGATAACAAGATCTGGTAAAAATTACTTCAAACTTAATAGACAAGCAAGAGCTTGTTCTGAAGCTGTTCTTGCAAGCTGTGAGTTCACTGAAGCACTGAATGTGTCAGCCACTAAGTTCTTAGTTTTGTTTCTGGTAATTAACTGTTCCTGAATTTTTGGATCTCGTACTATTTTACTTTGGATGGAATAGAGAAGCAGATCTCTAGAAGTTAAAATGAGAGTTAGTGGGTGGGGAAAGCAAGCCCCACATCCAATTCCCCACACACCAGAGGACTCAGTCTTGCCCCTGCCTTCCATCCAAACTCCGTTCCCTGCCAGTGTAGGCAGCAATCCAATTAGTCACGAAGTTGGATTCAATGCCTCCAGGAGAAAACACACTTGCTGACAACTAAATGAGTTATCAGCCACACAAACAAGCTGGTAGAATCTGGAGCAATCTATAAAAAGGGTGAGGATTAGGATAGCTGCAGTTTTCAGAAATGAAGATTCCCTTGAAAGAAAGGACATCTGTCAGTAAAAGAAAATAATGCTACAGCTCTTGTTCAGTGTCTCAGGACCAACAGCAGAATCTTTTACAGAACAGGTAGAACCTCTTGCTGAAGTGCTCACCTGGCAGATTAGGGTGTCACTGAGTTACTGCACATAAACACAACCAGGCTCATCTGCTTTTAGGTTCATTCTTTTCTCAAAAATATGAAATATCACTTAGTTTAGCCCATAAATTAAAAAAAGAGTAACACAGACTGCAGCAAATGTGAATAAAACTAAGAAGCTCTCACAGAGCACCTTTTTAACAAGCTGCTCTGGGTCAGCTGAGCCATGGTACAACCTGGTGCTTCTTGCAGCCAATACAGGAACAGTTTAGGATGTTCTAAGTATTATCCATCAGCACTTCCACGGATCCAATCTGAGTCCTACTGGCAGGAGAGCTCTAACTCTGGTGACTAATTTAGCTTAATAATTTTAACTGTATTAAAAATGAGGAGGACCAGGATGCCAAATAATAACACAGCTCCATCATGCTGAGGGCAACTTCTAAAAGGGCGTTTACTGTTTGGGGCAGCTTTTCAAAAAGATGTGATTATTCCCTAAGGATCAGGCCCAGGCTCAGATTTATACTTATCTTTCTCACGCACTGTTACTATCCTCAGTGCATGTGAACAGCCTGCTGTAGTCAGCTGAAGGGATGCTTCACCTTTCCCTCCTTGCCTCCGCATTCAGCACCATCTTCTAAAGATGTCACTGCTCTCCTATCACAAAAAAATGCTTTCTCACAAGCACACTGCTCAAACTGTCAGGCCAGGATCCCAGTACAAACCTCCAACACTGACTCAAATCCATACAAAGGACTGAACTAGAAAATCCATGCCCACATCCATGACCACTCCTCTGCTTCCAGGGTGGCAGTGCTTACCAGACTGGAAGGACAGCTGACAGTAGCAGTCCCTTAAGATCGTGCACAAAAATCTGTCAGGGTTTGCAGTTAGCAACATTCACACAGATTTTCCCTGTGATATTATTAAAAATCATTCAGTCTGCTACTAATTTTATTGAATTAGGACCTTTTGCTACTTCTTGACTCAGCAAAACCATTCAATCACAGAATCGCTTAGACTGGAAAAGACCTCCAGTATGATCAAGTCCAGCCTTTGCTGATCACCACCATGTCAACCAGACCAGAGAACTGAGTACCATATCCAGCTGTTTTTTCAAACACCGCCCTGCGCAGCCCATTCCCATGTTCAACCACCCTTTCTGTAAAGAAGTTCCTCCCTGGGCAGCCCATTCCCATGTTCAACCACCCTTTCTGTAAAGAAGTTCCTCCCTGGGCAGCCCATTCCCATGTTCAATCACCCTTTCTGTAAAGAAGCTCTTCCTGATGTCCAACCTGAGCCTCCCCTGGTGCAGCTTGAGGCTATGTCCTCTCAACCTGTCCCTAGATGCCAGGGAGAAATTGACTCTGGAATAAACAGCTATGTTAAGCTCACTACAAGCAAGCATTTCATGTACCAGCTCATCATATGCAGGCCTGTCCCTGAGCTAAAGGCTCAAAACTGGTTAACAAGTACCTCAGGAAAGGCAACTTCTGCAACCCCACCACATTATATAACAACTTGGCAGAGTAAATAATCTCTGCAACAGGTATTTATGCTTCGGTGCTGCCAAGAGCTCCCTGTATTAGGGTCCCACTTACCGGTAGAGAGGTCGTGGCAGCGGGTAGGCAATGAAGGGGTAGTGGGAAACGGCGTAGATGTACTCAACCATGTCATACAGGAGGTACCGGTGAGGGCTGAAAGGGAAAGCAGCAAACATCACACCTGAGTCAGCTACACTTCAATATTTGCAGCAAGAGGAAAAAAAAACCAATTTAAAATCCTCCACCCCCAAGGCTTACAAAAAGCCTGTTTCTTCAATCCAGATCATTTGTCAGCAGAGATTCCCCAGTGGCTCACAAGGAGCAGGTTTATCCTTGAGGACTGCAGCCATCCTGGAGCTGGGGAAAAGCACAGAGAAGTGGCAGAAAGGAATAGTGGGAATTTGGCTGCTTGCCAAGGCTAACCCATCACAACCACACTGGAGGAAGTGTATTTTTCGTGCTTTGCAAGCACACCTTAATGTGCCTCTTCCACGCCGACTCCAACTCCGAACTCAAGATTTCCAGCAGTGTGTCAGGAGTTTGTACAAGCCCACTTGGAAGCCAGAAAGCAAATGGAGAAGTAAGGATGCTTTTTTAACAAAACATCCCATCTTTGTAGGAAATAGCTGCAAGGAAATTGATTCACTTGCCTTTACTTGACACAAGTAAAGTATACTCAGTACAAGAATATATTGCTCTGTTTAAAAGCAAGAGGGAGAAGCTAAGATGAATTGCCCAAAAAATGCATTCCCCCTCTTTCTCAAGATGGAGAGAAGGAAGCAGTCAGTCTCCCATTCACAAGCCTAAGAGTAACATAAACGATTGGGAATTCCCATTCCTTTCTTGTTCAGATTCTGCCTTGGCATTTTAGGCTCTCTAGATCACTCAGACTGAGGTGTCAGGTATCTCCCTTGGCTTTACAGGCAATTTGCTGCTATTCTAGAACATTCTGAAAAGCTCCATGACACCACAAGAGCACACTGCTGAGCAGCTTGATAAACCCAAGATCTCAAAATACCAAGGTCTGAGGTTACAGGCATTAAAACTGAGCCTTCAACTGACATGCTCTCCAGAAAAATTCTGAGAGATCAGAGAATCATAAAATGGTTTGGGTTGGAAGGGACCTCAAAAATCATCTCACTCCAACCTCTACCATGGGCAGGGACACCTTGCATTATCCCAGGTTGCTCAGAGCCCCATCCAACCTGGCCTTCAACACTTCCAGGGATGGGGCACCCACAGTTTCTCTGGGCAACCTGTAAATCCAGTCTCTAATTGCCTCTAACCCATTCTGATTCCAGGTGGTTTCCACACAGCTATACCAGAATTTTCCCCAAATCCATGCTGCCTAGCATGTTTCCCAAGCTGCCTATTTCTTTGTGTGCACATACATCACATGAAATGCAATGGGGCCCAGACTAGGATTTTCAGAGTGCTCACAATAACAGCTTGAGCCATTTTTCCTCCCAAAAAGGAGGTGGAATTTATTGCAGCTTAAACTGTGTGCATGGATGGAGAATTTAAATGTACTGCGCAGCATGCCAAAAAAATGACACCAAAAAGAAGTACTACAATTAATTAGAATCAGAAAACGTGACCTACCCAGCCAAGGCATATGTTTTTCCTTTTGCATCAGGATTCTTAATTGCATTAATAACTGCCTTTGCTACATCAACCACCTGAGAGGAACAAATTCAGACAGTTACCAGGAGAAAACAGGAATACATGCACATACTCCTCTTGCAGAGGTTTACAGATCAACACATCCACCCACCAAGGATTTGGATTTTAAGGAAAACTTACATAGACTGGTTGCTTGACTGTTTTTTTTGCCCAGAGCAATAAGAGGCACACCACCAAACCAGCGCATGTCTGGGGGAAAAAAAGAGAAAATCTGGGAATTCTTTCAGTACCAGAATAACCAAGACATTTTACACCACACTGAGTGTGGATCTCTTCTGAAAACTGACTTCACTTAAAAAAAAAATAGAATTGGGAAGAATCCTCAGTCAACTGCAGCAACGTTTTTATCAGCCCACATTTAATTTCTGTATTAACAGCAATGGGAAGGCTGCGTTTGCTGTTTACTTAGCTCAGACATATCTCAACTTTGCAAGACAAATTGGTTCTATTCTATCCTGTGTAGCAATTTTGTTGGTGATCCATCAGACATTATGGGAGGTTCTCAGCCCAAAACAACTCAGGAAGATTTTTACATTTGACCAGCTTGACTTTGAGGGCCAAGATGACCACACCTCAGGTGAGAATATTCTAAATAAATAACGCAGTAGTACATACAACCTCCCTCAAAACAGAATGATTACAAAAATAAAAACAAAGAGCAACATCTAACTAGACTGAGAAAGAATTCTGCCAAGAGGTGAGAATTTATTATGTTTCTATGCTTCCCACACATTTCTGATAAAAACACACCTGTCTGCTTTTGAGAAGCAAATCCCATTTTCTCTCTGCTCTCTTACAGGCAGTTGCACAAATCATACGTGAGTTTATTATTCCAAAAGTACCTACTTGCATAATGATTGAGAAATCGGTCCTCTCTCCCAAACATCTCAGAGGGCTTCAAAATTACAGCATCTGGAAATTCTTCCCTCACTACCTCCTCTCCAACAGCCTATCAATTAAAACAAACACATTCATTAGATCCATGCTGAAGCAAGCAGAACTGGATGCCTTTCATAACAGAATGCATCCTTGACTTCACAACTGAAAGAAATTATGCCATCAGTAGCACAAAAATTATTTATATCTAAGCCATTTGATCCTTGAAATGCTGCACTAAGATAAAGGTCTCACAGAAAGTCCAAGCATTTCTCAGCTGCAGGAAACAGTCTTTAGCAAATTCATATACTGATTTCCTTCAAACAGGCCCAGCTGGGGGGAAGAAAACCACACCCAAATCAAACACAAAGTACATTCTCGGGAAATATTTTGAAGTGGATTCCAGACTTACTTTGTTCCTGAGGTATTTGGAAGGACTCCTCATGTTAGCATTCAGATGAGAAATATGAATGAATTTTTCCACACCGGCTTCCTTACTTATCTGTGCGATACTTTGAGGAATAGTTACAAATTCATCTTCAAATCTGAAGTTCCTAAAGCAAGGCAAAACCCTAATGTTACTTTAAGAGCAATCAACCATGGCTGCCAATCAGCCAACAAGCAATCATTATGTATTACTTGAATGTATTATCAAAAACCTATACAGATACTCTTTGTTAGAAACACAATTTCCCTTCATGATGGACTCTTCATATCATAAAAATGAGAGGCAAGTAAAATTGCAATGGTAAGCTTCAATTTTAGCTTCTCTGCTTTATCACCTGGTAAGATTAAATCAACATAAAAATCCTCTTGCTCACTTGTCTGTGACAAATAGAAAACTCCCAGTGAAAGGGAAAACAGGTTACTTTTATTAAGAGAAGCACTCCTGCATCTTGAACTCTGAGCAAGGCTGTGTTTTTACGAAACCTGTTCAAAATTTGCCTTGATTTGACACGCTTAATTACACTACAAAGAAGCTCAACATTTCTGAGCAGCACAAGTCAGGGCAGATGCTTGGCACAGGGGATGCAGACAAAAACAAACCAAAGAACACAGAGGTGCTCATGCAAATGGAAAAACAATTTGTCAGAGCATTTAGAATCATTTCAGAGATGAAAGGGACTTCTAGAAGAAACAAGAAGAAATCCTCGCCTCACTGTATGATATCCAAGGGGCCTAAATTAAGGGTTATACTGGAAACCAGTTTGGTATCTGATCAAGCTATACAAAAGCTCTGTGTCCTTGCAGAACTGACATTATAGGCTGGCGACAGTCCCAAAATTCTTTCCAGCTATCTCAAGACTGCAAGAAAGAGAATTGGCTGCTCATGTTATTATATTGTCCCTGTAAACACCCCTGCATCTGGACTGTTTGCTTTGGGTAACAAACGTCTCATCCAAACACCTCTATCTGTGTCCTTATCTCCTCCCACAGCTCTTCAGTCCCATTGGAGTCCAAAGCAAGCCTTAAAAATAAGAAGTTATTTTTGAGCATCCAATAACTAATCTGATCCTGGGAACCATCACTTCTGTTCTGCTGACCAAAATAGATTCAGAAACACATGAGAACGAACAACATCCCTCCTGTAACCATGGAGTTTCAAACAACATAGTACACACAGAGGAGCCTGGACATTAATACAAGGCAAGGAGGAAAGTATTTCATGGCAGGCTTTGCTTTTTTTTGACTGATCTCTCCACCTAATCTTACTTTTCTTCTTGCACAAGTTTCTCATAAGCTCTGGGATGATTACAATGGTTACTCTGACCTTGTGTTTAACAAACCAGAGAACTTGATCTCAAGGTTTCAGCAGCATCACTGGGACCCACACGCATAAAATATGTGATTAAAACATTTGTGCCACACAGTGGTTAAGTTCTGTAATGTCCTAAAGTTTTGAACATGGACCAAGACTTGTCTGTTTGAATCTACTGAAACTGTCCAGAGAAGAAGGTTTGGGGATTTTTACCTAGAATGAAACTTTCTGTTGTTGTACTCACATTTCCTTTTAATAATGAAAGAAACTGTCTTTTATATACTTTTTCCACAAGTCTAGAAATTTTGAACATCAAACAACTATTCATTTAAAAAAAAGCAACAAAAGCATTAGGTTTGTAAACAAAGATGAAACTGACATCTACCTTTGTTTCTGTCTACTATAACAGCAAAATTATGCACCATATAAAGGCAAATCCTACAATTAAATTTTTGTCTGGCAGTTCTGCACAAGGCTTTAAATAAAGTGGACATAACTGTATGAACACACACACAGAGAAGGTGGTTGTTTACAGGTATTTTTAACCTAAAATACATATAAAAATTTTAAATAGATTTCAAAAAGAAACTGTTCTTAGGAAACATTATTAAAAAATGCTTCTGTGGCTAATACTGTCTGTGCCAAAATTATATCAAGTAATTATTAGTCATGATCTTTGGCACTCTCCATTAGCTATTCCTGTTTGATCATAGTTTAGTCTAGCAGGCTACAACTCATCACTATGTCCAAGTGACAGGATGAAATCTTACTTCTGTAGTAATGTAAACATAAATGCAACATAAAAATGAATATAAATAAAATGCCAATGTAAACATAAATATAGGAAATTGGTGAGGCTTTGTCATCTACAGGAAGGCACCCAGGGAACACCTACGAGGTGTGTGAAAGAAACACATTTCAATTTTCTGCCAAAACATAAGTGTTATGCTGGAAAATTGTGGAAAGAATGCACCCTTCCAGAGCAGATCATAACCAGGACTGGAGTTAACAATTTAAAGAAATTTTATATGCAAAATTTTGGGGTTGCCTTTTTCACAGAAACAAAGAACAATGGCAGTATCACTGCACACACATGCTGTAAAACATGGCTACAACAGCTGGTGCAAATCTATCATATATTGGAAAAAAAAAAAAAAAAGGAAAATTACTTTGTTTCCCATTCCTTTCCAATAAGATTAATGACCACATTGCTGTGTTCCACGGCTCTTCGGATGGAGTCTTTGTCCCTACAGTCCCACTCCTGCAAGCAGAGCATCAAATGGGAACAAGATGAGAAAATATGTAAATAAGCATCATCAAAGCAAGCTCTTTCACAACAGTCTCATTTAGAGGCTAAACAACAGCTGGACTGGTGTCTTTGAGAAGGATTACCAGGCTGCCTTGTACAGCCAGGGGTTTGTGTTTGATCTCAAGCCAGACTCACCATGAAGAGGAGCTGTCCCAGGTCCCCCATGGGCCGCAGATACATCAGGTCATACTGATCACAGCGGTAGGGAATGATGACTTGAGAGCCAATGCGACCTAAAGGGCCACAAAACCCCCAAAGTTTCAAAAAACTACATCACTTTACATAGATGAACTTCTAAATAAACAAAGCTCCCTTTTTTTCCCTGTCAGTAAAGCACTACAATTAGACATAGGTATTTTTGAATGCATATCAGCAAAGCTAAGAGTAGAAGAGAACCAAGGTTCTTCTTGAACCTACCTAACTGGAATTCTTAAACAGGATTTTTTCTTTAATATTTAGGCTTGTAAGACAAAATACCAAAGCTTGTTAACAAACAACAAGAAGAATGGTGTGTCCTATAAATACAGCAAAACACCTAAAAAATGGAACACATGCAAGGATATTTGCATTTTTTAAGTTGCATGAAAAGAAGGAGGGGAAAAAAGCAGCAGGGGTTATTTTTCCAAAATTTAAATTCAAAAGGGCAATTTTAAAGAATTCAAATCAAACTCCTGCAAACCTTTTAGAAAAATGTCCTAATAAGGCTAAAACCAGAAGAATCAAATACATGCTGTGGCTCTTCTCAGATGTGCATTATACAGAGGAGTGGGACTTCTTTTAATTACCTTAACCTTCAAAGCTCCAAAATCTCCTTGATTAAAACACATTTTACTACTTTACTACTTGTCACATGCTGGAACTTAAGCAGACCAAACATTCTGCAGAACACTTTTAAGAACCAAAATGCCAGAGACTTCTATCACCCTACAACCTAGAGACTAATTAGTTTTGTTGAACAATTTTTTTGGTAGTTTTTTTAAATTACTACTGCTGGTGAGCATTACCTAAGCGGTTGACAACGTATCGTCCCAGGAAACCTGTGGCTCCAAACACAGTGGCCACAATGCCACTGACAGAGGATCTTCCACTTCTCCCATGAGGGATCACAGCATGATGGACCTGCCGGTGCTGCTGCAACACTGACGGTGCTGCAGTCAGGACAGAAATTCCATGGCCTGCAACACAGAACAGGAGAGAGTTTGGGACATTAACTGGGACTGGGCACTGCTAACTTACAGCTTATGTTGGTTTTCTCATCACAGATCCTTCTTCTCTAATATCCCATGTGGAGACTCCTGATGGGCTGTTTCAGAGATATCTGGAGAGATCAGAGGGGAGCAGGCCTGAGAAGCTGTTGGTAAAGTCTAGGACCAAACAGAGATGGGGAAGGAGCAGACAAAGGTTATCTGTTCTTAAACAACAAGTAAAGCTTACTGTGAGTTTAAGGTGAAGCAAGTAAAGACTATTCAGTAAAAATATAAAATAGAGGAAGCAATTCTCCTGCATTACCTCTGGAGCAAGGAGATAAGGAGGGATGCAAAGAGCCATATCCACAATATATGGGACACTGCCTCAAAGCTGCTCAAGGAGCTAGGAAAGCTTGGGAGACACAGAAACAGAGCATGTGGTGACATGACAAGGGGGAATGGCCTCACACTGACAGAGAGCAGGTTTAGATGGGATACGATGAAGAAATTCCTCCCTGTGAGGGTGCTGAGGCCCTGGCACAGGGTGCCCATAGAAGCTGTGGCTGCCTCATCCCTGGAAGTGTTCAGGGCCAGGTTGGATGGGGCTTGGAGTAACCTGGGATAGTGGAAGGTGACACCTGCACACTGTAGAAGGTTTTATCCCAATGTGGTTAAGAATTACCAGTTCCACAGGGGCACTGACATTGCAGCCACAATGTTCACAATATCAAAAGGATAGGGAATGTTGAAACATAAATTATATTTTGTTTTATGAGCTAGCAGAACTTAAACCAGAAAATCCAACCAGATTTCAGTGCCTGAGGGAGGTTTTTCTCTACCCAAAAGTCTTCTATCCCTATTCTCTCCATACCTCACTAACTGGTAAAGGATATTGCATCTCCAATTTTGTCCTGAAAGGCAGTCTGACAGCTACTTATGTAAATAAATCACTCACAGACCTGAACTTTTCAATTTTTTATACTACGCTTCAAAACCATGCTTCAGTGGACAGATAGAAACAGCAAAAAGTAAGACATTTCATACTTTAAAGGTAGGCATACGACTTCCTAAAAGGCATTTCTCCTACAAAACAGGTTCAAGCTTAAACTGGGCAGGGTTTCCGTCTTCAAGGGACCTTTCCATTACTGAAACTGAGAGCTTAATACCAACTATGAGAAAGAAGGAAAAAACACTCCAGTGTCTTCACCCATTATTGTGCCTTCCTAATGACTAGGGGCTTGCTATAGAATTTATTTTTTAGGAAACACAGAGTCACAGAAAAATGTTTGAGTTCTTTATAGCCAGGAAGATTCCTTCAAGTATCCAAAAAAAAAAAAAAAAAAAGGGTATGTGGTATGCTGAAGTGGTGAAGAGAAGGCTAATGAGCCATACTCCTCAACACTTTGCTTACCTACATTTCTTTTTCTAAAGGTTTATTTAAAAGAATTAAAGACACGCTATAGTCATACTCATACAATTAAAACTGCCTGTGTTACTTTTAGGTAGGAACACCTTTCAGTTCTTGCAATATAAACCCTAAATGCAACAAAATTTTAGTCCAGAGCACCCGTTGGAAAAGGTATCATTAAACAGATCAACTTATGTAAGAACACCGTGAAAGTTAAAAAATAAATAAAAAATTATATCTTTCAACTACTCAGTGGCTTTTTCGCTGTTATTTCTCCAAAAATTATTGGTGGCAAACTCTTCATAATGCTGTCATTGTCATACTAACAAACAATACCTAATTACTGTTTTGTATTCTCCCATCTCTGAGGATGCACCTGCTGTGCTCGCATTACACTGGAAGGTGTTTAGTGACTAACATCTTTCCTTGTTCCATAAATCTATGAGGTCTGTCTGCCATAACTTATCACCAGCTATGGTTATATGCCCAACCACTACTGTAAACCTGCTACAAATTCAATCTTCCAGAGAGCTGTGGTTGCCCCATCCCTGGAAGTGTTCCAGGCTAGGCTGGACGGGGCTAGGAGCAACCTGGGATAGTAGAAGGTGTCCCTGCCCATGGCAGGGGGTTGGAACTGGATGATCTTTAAAGTCTCTTCAATCCCAATCATTCTGTCAATCTATGAATTAAAGCTCAGATATCCACAGTGAACCCAAACCACCTTTTCCTCTACCCAGAAGTTTGTTTATCCCTGTTCTCTCCAACCCCCCGACGTGGAAAAAGACACATCTCCCATTTTGGCCTAAGAGGCAATCTGACAGCCACTTAGGTAAATAAAGGACACAGTGCTCCCATTAAAAGGGTATTAAATTCCCCCCTCCTCCTTACCAACAAAACCCGTTTGCCATCTCCCACGTTATTCAACTCAAGTGCGGTGAGAACCGATTTAAACGGAGGCAAAGACCCAAACGCACACCTTAAATATAATATTGGTAACTGAGCTTTACTACAGACCATGGTCAAAAGGTCAAAGTCACCTAAGAAACAGCAAAACGAATCCAAACTTTTAGCTTACGGGGCAGTGACAGCCCCAGCGCGACACAGCTACATCCCGAGCCTTTTGTGCTCCAACCTCCAGTTCCCTACAGAAAAAGGAGGCAGAAACACGATCAATTCCGCGCCCCCAGAAAAAAATTTCTGCAGCTCCTTTCCAGCCGCTGCGGTGCGAGCTCCCCTCACGCAGAGCCGGGAGCTGAGTCCGTGCCAGGCTGGGGCAGAACCGCACGGACGGGCCGAGCCCCCTGAGGGGCGATGGGAGCTCTGGGGCCGGGCCGGGGCCGTGAGGGACTGACACTCACCTGCCCTTGGCAGCCGCAGCCCGCGGGCGCACCGCGCCGCCGCCGCCGCCATCTTGTGTCTCCCGCGGGCGAGGCAGCGCATGCGCGGGGCCGGGGGGGGGGTAACGCATGCGCGGGGCCGGGGGGGTAGCGCGGCTGCGCAGGGCGGGACCGCGGTGTCCCTCAGGGGTGCCAATTAAACAGTCATGGAGTTCATTGGCGTGGGAAAAAGCGTGGAGGTTATTGGGGTCAATGTGCGACCCAATACTGCCGTGTTAGCCTGGCTATGGCACTGAGTGGTGCCTCCGGTGTTTCCTTAAGTACTTCAGGGTGTAACGGTAACTTCAGGGAGGGTGACTCCGCCGCCAGCCTGGGCAGCCCGTTCCAGTGTCCAAGAAAGAATTTTTCTTTTAGTGGAGAAATTATTTGTGATGTCCAGCCCGAGCGTCTCCTAGCGCAGGTTGAGGCCGTTTTCTCTTGTCCTGTGCCTTGTTCCCTGGGAGCAGAGCCTGACCCCCACCTGCAGCTGGAAACGCTTCGGGTTAGCGACGGATGTGATGCTATAAACAGCTGAGGAGGAAAGTGCGAATCATCGGTGTGTTTGGCTTGGTTTACAGACGGCAACGGGAGGATGAAGGCCAGCACTGGCTTTTTGTTCTAGGACTTTTTGTTTAGGAGCAGCTGCCGGAGGTTTGGAAAGTGTTTGGGTTCTGCTAGAATGAGAGAGTAGGATGGTACACAGAGCTGGAGGGAGGATTCGCATGTCCAGGGAGTTTCATGCAGTTCAATGGGTGCGAGTTATACATTGACTAGCTGGTCCCACAGAAAATGTTCTAAAAGAAACATGTTGCTCTGGAATAAACTAATAAACTTTTTTTTTTTTTTTTTTTAGTGGCCTATTGACTGCACAGCCAGCAATGAGACAATTTGTCTTCCTTCCCAGCTCTATGCAGGATCACTCTCCAAGAGCCTGGATCCTCAGCGGAGCTCTCTCACTGACTGCTCCCACACTTAACAGGGCTGGGCCAGAAAAAGCCAGAAAAGCTTTTTTTCTGAGCACAGTCAGCGCTCATAAAACCAAACACACGATGGCGGTGTGGACTTGCTCAAGAAGGAAAAGCTCCTGGCCTTGCTCTAAGCCACCCCAAGTGCATAGCCAAGCTGAAAATGTCACTGCTCTCAAATCCACTGTGTCAGAACAAAAAGATTTCTCTTATCTTCCTCTTCCAAGTACAAACTCTAATTTGTGCCACACTCAAATGGCAACACAAACTCCTCTGTGCTAATAAATGTTTTCACTTTTGCAGAGTCTGGCTACAAACTTGAAACCATCTGGCAAAAACATAGCTCACAAAAGTGCCAGCTGAGACAGTTGTTGCTGCCTTCAACTTTAGTTGCACCTAAAGAACCAGCAGTGTTCTGCTCTCTGCACTTTCCTTATCAGCTCTGTGAACCATCATAATCCTTCAGTCTCACAGAGCCAGGATCCAAATTGAATGTTGCCTGGCACTGCTCACACACTAAAGGTACCCAGGAGAGAAAGCTCAGCAGCTTGGCTTTTTCATTCCCACCAGAACAGTTCAACAGCTCTAACTGACAGAACTGCCTATTAGGAAAAGCCATTAAAATATCACTAAGATCACCCAATCTGCCGATCCAAAATTGGTTTCTGTGCCAAAGAGAGGAACTATAAGC